>BROG01000231.1:762500-973938 GCA_030159075.1 Atrina japonica | reverse complement strand
TGTATCTAATTGGAGACGTGGAGTATCTAATGGCAAAAATGAGCTGAAGTATGGGACATATACTACTGGTCAGTCACATATTATTCGAAAATAAATTAGCGATAGGACAACTATAGTTGGGAACAGTTTTGGAATATAGGCCATACACCGATTTTCAACGGGGTCAATATTCCACTTTGGGTAAATGTCGCCCGATTGAAATGTGTGTTTTTGTCCACTTGCGGTAAATGTCGCCCGATTGAAATGTGTGTTTTTGTCCACTTGGGGTAAATGTCGCCCGATTGAAAAGTGTGTTTTTGTCCACTTGGGGTAAATGTCGCCGGATTGAAATGTGTGTTTTTGTCCACTTGGGGTAAATGTTTCCCGATTGAAATGTGTGTTTATGATGTTTGAACTACTTTCGAGATGCAAATATATTAATAAATACATGTATATCATTTCCGTTCAGGTTTACTTCAGATTTCAGGATAGATTCCCTTTAATCTATAGAATTAAAAATGTAAGACATGATTTATGTACATCATTTCAGTATTTCGCGGTTAAAAGTCGTAAACCAGTCTTCTGATTTACATAATTAACTTTGATAGCATCACTTACAGAAAATACAAATGATGTTCACCAGCATGTAGTCGACAGATACACATAATTGCCGGAGTCTTCGATACCATTTAAGTAGACGTACAAGGACCTAGTTAAAAATACGAAAACTGTATTTTGCTATTTTGATTTTTCAAAATTATAGTAAACTGAAAACCTTCTTCCTTGCCGTTGTAACTTATCCAAGGACCGTGTCTTTGGGAACACTGTCACTCAATGATGGAAATACTATTTTTAGCTCCTTCAGACCCTTCTTTTCATTAATTAATTTCCCATCTGTTCAAGGAACTCATTTTATATGACGTAATCGTTACTAACAGTGCGGATTCAGGCGGGGTACTGCAGGTGCTCGCCATAAAGTTTGCACAAATTATTGTGTAAATCCTTTTTATTAATTTTCTTATAAAAAGGCGGAAAATTGAAAACAAACTACCAACATTTTCGTGACTAGATCGCTCGGCGAAGATATTCTAGTATTTCGCCCCTCCATCTTGAAATCCTGCATCTGCCCCAACTATGAAGTGTTGATACTGAAAAATTCTGGTGACCTCTTGTAAAATGCAACTTCACATATAATAGATCCATTTCAATATGTCTCATACCTTGTTGGTCGATAGTCTAAAATCAATATACTCGAAACGTGACAATTTTCGAATAGTAATTTTGTTGGTTTTGGAAAAACTATATTATCGCGGGTGACGATAACGTCACATAAGAATACAAAGAAAGACAACTCTAATAGTTTACGTTCAAGCAGGAAAAGTAACACGATTGTCTCCTTTCTTGTGTAGTAAAGTCCTTTACTCAATGCTCAAATCCTTTTTACTATAATACAGTATAGTTAACGTTGGAGTAACTACAAACTAAAGACACAACAGAAACTAACACACACGCTTCCTACTTACTGAAGACACAGACGGGAAATTAACAACCAGGCTATACAACAAACCTGACATTTTCTGCTTCCAGTTGCAATCACCTGTATATGGTGTTTATATCTCACAAACGATCCGATATGCTAGAGCTTATTCAACATATGAACATTTCATATACAGCGGTAACCTACTTACTGATAAGTTATTGACACAGGGATATCGAAAATCGCGTTTGATGTCAACGTTCCGCAAATTTTATGATCGGAATAATGTCATTGTTTGTGATTACTCTGTTTCACTAAATGAAATGTTTATTTACCTGTCCGATAAGGGTTGTTGAGTCGTCTTTACCAATTGTGACGATAATAAAGTCTGTACTTATTTCATTTGAATTTGACTGTAGACTCGCGGCAGATGTGAATGTTCAACAGGTGATGCATACTTCTCCATGACACCTGATCTCACCTCTGGATTTTCAGAGGTTCGTATTTGTCCAATATTCACCAGATTTGTAAGGAGCCTCCGTGACCGAATGGTTGGAGCACTTTAAGCCATGAAGTCTCTCACTTCTGGTCAGCGGATGTTTGAGCATCGCTGGTACCTAAGCTGATATTTGTGAGAAAGTGTGCCAGTTTACTTGTGGAAGACCGGTGGTCTCTTCCCGGGTACACTGTGACCGCGTTCTCTCCTCCGCCAATAAAAATTTGGTCGCCACCCTATAACTGAATCATTATTGAATGTGGCGTAAAACACTACCCAAAATAAAAAATCAAAAGCAGATTTTTATACGTATACTGGATAACCTGAAGATTGATACATTGGCATCTCCTGGATAAGCTGAAGATTGATACTTTGGCATCTCCTGGATAACCTGAAGATTGATACTTTGGCATCTCCTGGATAACCTGAAGATTGATACTTTGGCATCTGAGATTTTTATATACAATGTACATGTATTTAGTTACAAATCTATTAAAGGTATATCTGCTATATGATGGGTGAAGTTTAATCTTGACATAGGCAATTGACAGCTTATACATATCATGACTTAAGGGCGGAAGCAATGAGACAATACACCTTTGATCAACGACTTTCCATATATGTTTTGAAAATTGCAGATTCGTATGAAATGTATAATTATACAGAGAAAAATAAATAAAGGAGCATTAATCTTGGCACGTCAGTTTATATATATAAATTATAATGATAATGGCATTTTTAACTAGAGATGTTGCGTTATATATATATATATATATATATATATATATATATATATATATATATATATATATATATATATATATATATAAGAAATTTTGTTTTATGCTTAGCTAAATAACCCGTTACAAAACGTTATGATGTCCTCTCGTTTTTACCGATTGCCCCTTACTTTTAACCAAACTCAAAATATAATTGCGATATTATTTATATAATTACCATCTATTTTTCACAGCTTATACTGGAGTGCATTTCTACAGAATAGGTAATGATTTACATTTAATGAACAGACAATTAAGAAAATTGACAATGCAAAACGCATTACTTCTTAACTATAAATGTGTCTAGAAACATGTAGAATGATTGCAATCAATCAAGACAAACTTTAAAATCACCAAATAATATTTTATTTCATATCACATGTATAAAAAACGTATAAAATATGTTGATGTCATCTCTTATAGTAATATGGAACTGACAAGAAGTAAAGTAATGAAACTGACAAAGCAATCCAGTTGTAAGTAATCATACATCAGATACGACAGTTAGGAATATAAACGTCTGGCACATTAGTAGTAAAATTATATATGTGATACATTAGCATTTTATACAGGTTAATATTTGACAAGGAATACTTTAAATCAACATCTGATATCTGTGAGTATTAGATACAATACGTAAAACTGTTTATCACAAATTACATGTTAAAGCTCTAGGAGATCTCTCAGTTATTGCCTCTATAAATAATCTACTGAATATAAAAATGGTGCTTTTCACTGAATTTCATAAAAATCCTGTTCATTATTTTTCTATCAAAAATATTTCAGTTCACTGGAAAATATCATTGGTTTAAAGTTTTACATCTCCAAGTAGGACACGCGGATGAACTAGAGCTATGGATCTGGATCTACCGTCTTAGAGTCTTAATACGCTTTAGGAGTTCCCTATATAAATCATATCAACTCATGCAAACATGTCGAGTCATTGGATTTTGCTAGTTATTCCCCACCTTTCTAAAGACTGAATTTTATGCTTTATATTGTGGACTCACGGCGGGTGTGACCGGTAAACAAGGGATGCTTACCCCTCCATTGAACCTGATCCTACCTTTGAATTTCCAGAGGTCCGTGTTTGTCCAATATCACCAGCTTTGTATATGTATGCTGGACACTCCTGTGGATTCATGCCTTGGTATCTGATATTTCATTTTACATGAAAATATTTTTGCCAAACTCATCAAGTGTATTTCACCTCTCGTCAGCGAGTTGAGAAAGTTTGCCAGTTTACTTGAGGAAGGCAGGTGGCCTCTACCCAGGAGCATTGTAACCAGGTTCTATTCTCCACCATTATAACTGGCCATCACATACTGAAAAATTGTTGTGTGTGGCGTAAAACACCATTCAAACAAACATACTCATCAAATGCACGTGGTTACCAAAACAAGTTACCCTAAGGTTAAATGTTGACCTTACACACTACAGTCTATGAAAGAGGACCTTGAAGAGTTCCTTTATGCCTATTACATGTTCTTCATTAGTGTAACTTTTATGTGACATTAATAAACACATCATTTTGATATTTCAAAATTTTTTTAAACTTACTCATAAGAGCGACCAAATCACCGATCTACGGCGATATTCATGTATATTTAACGTTTCCAAAATGTAAAAACGCCCACTTTTCAAATCATGACCTCGTTTTCATCCTCTCGTTCGATAGCCTCGTGTGATACTACATCAGGCATCAGTACAGTGGAAGCTGTACGGAGTTCATTGGGATTCATGTTCTTTGGTAAAGTATTTGATAAGTGTTGATGTTGTAAAGGTATTTTAGAACTAGACGAAGCAATAGGTAAAGATCTTAATCCGTCATGTTTTGTACCTGCATTACTGTAAACACCAGTTTGCTTGTTTTGAAAAATATGCGGGTACATATTTGATTGAGCATT
Source organism: Atrina japonica (assembly GCA_030159075.1). Taxonomy (NCBI): domain Eukaryota; kingdom Metazoa; phylum Mollusca; class Bivalvia; order Pterioida; family Pinnidae; genus Atrina; species Atrina japonica. Next base: position 969,300 of record BROG01000231.1, on the reverse strand, counting down.
ATAAACGTTCTGAGGCTGCGTAAAACGAACATTGCCTGGATATTGTTCATGTCTGCCAGCTGTAGCAGATCTACTTAAATCATTTTGAGCATTTTGCATGTTTATTGAAGTTTGAGGCATACTTCTATTCTGGTTTTGTACGACTGGACGTCTGTTTGCCACTTGGAAATGCGCTGGCACACTTCTGTTGTGAACTGGTGAAGGAAAGCCCATTGTGTTTGCAATCTGATGTTCATGCATTGGCGACTGCACCTGTAAATTTACAAAATGTCCTGGTGACACAATTTCCCCCTTAGGTGTCACAAAGAGAGGAATTTTAGCACCAGTTTCATCACTGTAAATATAGGTTGGATTTACTGGAAAGACATTATGTGGAGAGTTTAACATCTGATGAGGAGATGTACTAGGATAATCATGATCCGTATTACCTATAGGATTTAAGTACATGGTTGGTTGATGGGGTGCTGGACTATGGACATGCGCAGATTGTATTGTTCGTGGTAGTGAATGATTGTTCACAACACGGGGACCAATCCCTGGCAGAGTTTTAGGCCGTTTTGTATTTTGTTGATCCATACGCGGATTTTCTTGTTGCACATTTTCCCACTCAATATCTTTGTTGTTCATAGGAATATACCTTGCGGTATTTGTGTTTTTGTCAAAATAAATTGGCACGTCAGTTGGCGTGGGAGCCTTGTCGACTGAGACATCCTCGTCTTCCATTTGTAAATCTTTGGCAGTCATATAATTTAAAGATGGCATATCAGCAGTAATATCATCAGCAGAATAACTCCTCGATGGTAATTCACTTGTAAAATCGTTGACCGTATCCGTGTTTCCACTGGGGACGGAAGAGTCGTCCCGCGTAATTTCTATTTTTGGAATATTGCTATTTCCTGAACCTTGATTTGCAGGGGCTAAGTAAGAAGCTACAGAATTTTTGGAGCCATATTTTGTGGAATGTGGTTGAGGATTTCCCATCTGTTGTATATCAGTGTATTGTATTGGAACATGAAGTCTATTGGTTGTCCCATTTGATACATTCCTAGAATTAACCCCAATTCCACTCGATGACGATACTGCAGTGTCATCGTGTTCGAATGATCTGTTCCATTTTCCTTTGTTACTTAGATTGTTTATTGACCCAGTTAAAGACTTTGGTTCGTCGTAAAGGTCCAAACTATGTTGACTACCAAGATTGGCAACTGGAACAAAAATGAAATAAATATAGACAAGTGTTACATCTTATGTTGATATATTTTAAATATTTCACTTAAACAAACACATGTAAATAAGATGATTCAAATAAATATAAGAATTCAAAGAAATAAAAGAATTCAAAATAAAACCAGGGTAATCCAGAACTTTGGAAATATATTACCAGCACATACATTTGAAATGTTGCCATAGAAATGGTGTTTAGCATTGAAATATCACTCTTCGTAATTCGCAATTTTTTTAGGAAATAAGCAATATTTTGCGTGCTGTTTAATTGTTTATATTTTGTTTTTGTTTTATCTCTTTCCTTAATTTGTTGTTTATTCCTCGTCTATCATTCTTGCCGATTTTTATCATGTATTTCTTAGATCAAAGAGACTACAAACAATACGCACGAAAATATTATAATTCTATAAATTGAAAATAACGTTATAAATATCAAAGTCATTCACGTATATTAAGTACTTGTGGACATGAAACTTACTCAGTAAGAAACAAGGGATAAACAGAGAAAGTTATATGCACTTTATTACTTTACGTACAATCTGTGTAGTGTGTGATGTAATACGTATGATGTTCTGAAGAGTACCGGTCCCCAGTTTCGCTAAAGTTCGTAACTTTGCCCGTAAACGTAGACGTAACTTTAGACGTAATTCGAGTTATGATGTTATTTACGTGCACGTAGTTTCTGTTTAACTAAAGGTCGTGAACATATGTTTTTACGTTAACTTACACTCAGTTTCAAGTGGAAGTAGTAGTGCTTTGGAACAGACGTAGACTCGGACGTAAGTATATACGTAAGACAAAAGATACGACCTTTAGTGAAACTCATTTTAAACGTAAGTTACGACCTTAAATGAAACCGGCCCCAGCACTACAGATGACCGAAGTACATTCCAAATAGATAACAATATACATTTACCTGACTCTCTCTTCTCTTGAAGTACGAGTTTTGTAGCACTGTTTTGACGGCACATGGAAATAACCAACAAAACAACAATAAGTAGAAGAATCCCTACAACAGCTCCAAACACAGAGATTATTATTGTCTGTTCGTCAGTGGATGTTCGATGAGTAGCAGAAAGAATTGGCGCCATGGTAGTGGTGATTGCAGCAGGAGTTGTAGTTACTGGGCATATCCTTTGACATTGCTGGTAAATGGGTGAACATTCCGCAGCGACAGAGTTTACTTGAATGAGAGGATTGCCCTCACGGTAGAATCTAATGTTTTCACGTTGTAAAGATAATTTGCTTTCTACGCTATAGGAACCAACCTGAAAATATGAAAAATGTCAAAAAAATCACAAATGTGAATCAATAATACATCCACACTATAATACACTAATTGCTATAAAATACGTATTTAAGTTGATTAAAACGCCTTAGTCAGAGGGCACTAAACATGTAGTATAAAAATTTTGATAGGTGATATTGAAAATAGCTGAAATGCCTGACTAGTGACCGACTTATATTGCTTCATTTGAAGTTGATAATTGACAATAGTATTTTAAAATTCTCGTGAATGTTAAATGTGAGCCTCTTGAAAGCATTTACTGCAATACGTATGAATTTTGCTTAAATGTTTAACTGATGATGTGACAAACGAAAGTGAACCATGTATACACCTACCTCCACATACTCGTAAGTTACTGTTCCCTGTTGTTCTAATTGTTGGATGTTGTGTATGGAAAAGCCTAGGTAACCATTACCATCCTCTTTAAATAACCGGATGTTTTCTCCATTGGAGGACTGCAATTCTGTATCACGTATTTTCTCAGTAAAACGAGATGCCATCGTTCTATTGCGTAATTCATTGCATCCTGATAGCTTCGGACATAATTTAGAAAAACCTTTTCCAATGGCATAAATGGCATACCGTACATGCACAGATCGTTGGTCAGTGGACAAAGAATTTACTTGGTCGGCGTTCAGTTTAGCAGTATTACTACACGTTTTCGAAAATCTTCTGTCGTATGAACCATAAAAGTCACATTGAAATATATCCTCCCAAAATCGCGACATCCATGGATTTCCAGTCACAGTTAAGGTGGATATGTTTTGTAAATATAATTTAAAATTGTCTTCTATATAAACGTCAGTCGTCGTGGTAACAAATACCAAAGCTCCGGCAGAAGCTATTCCTCGACTGCTGGTTACTAGGTTCTTGTTTGTTCCCCATGCCTCACTAGCTACGAACGTAAAATGCACATCCGTTCTTGTCGCCAGACGACTTAATATCTTTTCTGCCACCGTATCAATTGCGTAGAAAAGAACAACCTTCACTGAAAATATATGTAAATAGGATTGTTAACAATTTTGTTTTGAGATATATGCAATGTCACAACCAGCAGACGAGACATACCTACCCCTGGTTATCTTTGTTTGCAGGTATAAATGCTTCGCTATTCAAAGTTAAAGATATATGTTGATTTTCGATCATATTTTATTGTATATTGTGCATATTTTGAAATCAATGTTTATCTTATGAGTGGGGACATGATCAACCTCATTAAATATCAAACTTGATATGCTGAATATCAATTTACATTATTATACCTTCTGTTAAAATCTCGTAAACTGACTGGTTGAAATAGATGCGAAAAAATTTCAATGTCGCTCGCTCAGTTTACAAAGATAAAGAAGCCAGGGTGTTATTCCAAAAACTGTTACATGCGCCAACGTTATGCACGTACGGTTCGTCCCAGCGAGAGCTTTTCGTCCGGTAGCCAAAACGTTTGTAGGCTATTTGTTTTGTAGTTTTTAGCCTGCTGGTTAATAGTTTAAATGTAATATTTCTATGGTAATATGTTACAGCAAACAAACATGACACTCGGTATAATAAAATAAATATAACATTAACGAAAGGGTGATACTGCATGTTTTCACCCCTCGGAAAGCATTGTTGACCTCGGCTTCGCTCACGAATGTAATATTTATGTAATGTGCACAACAACAAAAATCTCGATATTCGCTGGCTAAATGTTTGTGGCAATGAGCTACTCTTTACTCTATACGTATATGACTGAATTATAAATATATCTGAAACAAATTGTACGAGTAACGGCCGTCTTCAATGATTGAATATCACTTCTGAATATACATGTATAAAGTCATCGTTAATGTACTGTAAAATTGGATATATTCACGTGTTAATTACACGATTTTTTATGCAAACCATGCGTGCGGTTTTTTACGCGATGTTACAATTTACTGTGAGCGGTCCTGTACTAAACGACAAGTCTAAGCACAACTGTGGGACTGGTACACAAGGGTAATTTACACAATTGTGGGACTGGTACACGGGGGTAATTTACACAACTGTGGGACTGGTACACGGGGGTAATTTACACAACTGTGGGACTGGTACACGGGGGTAATTTACACAACTGTGGGACTGGTACACGGGGGTAATTTACACAACTGTGGGACTGGTTCACGGGGGTAATTTACACAACTGTGGGACTGGTACACGGGGCTAATTTACACAACTGAGGGACTGGTACACGGGGGTAATTTACACAACTGTGGGACTGGTACACGGGGGTAATTTACACAACTGAGGGACTGGTACACGGGGGTAATTTACACAACTGAGGGACTGGTACACGGGGGTAATTTACACAACTGAGGGACTGGTACACGGGGGTAATTTACACAACTGTGGGACTGGTATACGGGGGTAATTTACACAACTGAGGGACTGGTACACGGGGGTAATTTACACAACTGAGGGACTGGTACACGGGGGTAATTTACACAACTGAGGGACTGGTACACGGGGTAATTTACACAACTGTGGGACTGGTACACGGGGGTAATTTACACAACTGAGGGACTGGTACACGGGGATAATTTACACAACTGAGGGACTGGTACACGGGGGCAATTTACACAACTGTGGGACTGGTACACGGGGGGTAATTTACACAACTGAGGGACTGGTACACGGGGGTAATTTACACAACTGAGGGACTGGTACACGGGGGTAATTTACACAACTGAGGGACTGGTACACGGGGGTAATTTACACAACTGAGGGACTGGTACACGGGGATAATTTACACAACTGAGGGACTGGTACACGGGGGTAATTTACACAACTGAGGGACTGGTACACGGGGGTAATTTACACAACTGAGAGACTGGTACACGGGGATAATTTACACAACTGAGGGACTGGTACACGGGGGTAATTTACACAACTGTGGGACTGGTACACGGGGGTAATTTACACAACTGAGGGACTGGTACACGGGGGTAATTTACACAACTGATGGACTGGTACACGGGGATAATCTCAAATCTCGCGTATTTGGTGTAAATTAGCCTCATGTGTAAGTTTCCACGTTTAAAGTAATATAATTTCTTCATTGTAGATAACATTATTGGAAATTCTCAATGTTGGAATTCTATTTTGGCGGTAATTAGTGACTAAAGTTGTCCCGTATCAAAATATTTGGATTATATAGGCTTCTTATCTTTAATGATATAATCTATAATCTCGATTCTTATATTACGTTTATTCAATTTCATTATTTCTACACCGTCTAGGTATGTAATGAAAAATACATATCAAAGTTATCTCTTTTGAAAACAAAAACATGCTTTATCGGATTTTACGTAAGTGACTGCTACCGGATTGTTCTATTGAAAAGAACGGGATTTAAAGCTTTCTGCGTTTTTCTCTTTAGATATCACTCTTGCATGTTAACATTGAATGATCATCTGACATCGCAATACGTGTCACACTTTTAAATGTCTATATAAACATTCTGTGTGTGTATAATTTTGAGATTATTCGGTGATTTTTCACTCCATTATAATTCGAATCGTGTACATAGTAATTATGGACTGAAAACTACTCACCGCGTTCCTTGTTAAGTTTTTCAATCATATCATCAATTTGAGCATCTGTAAAATCTTCTGTTATTTTCTTTTCCGCTTCCACACAAATTCCTTTTTTCTCTGCCAGGATCCTGAAATCCCGAATACCATTAGCTCCATATGCATCATCTATATAAATAGCACCGACATGCGTAAAATCTAACGTCTTCAATAATGAAACAAGTCCTTCTACTTGGAGTTTATCACTAGGTACGGTTCGCAGAAAGAATGGGTACCGGATTTTATTGTCTAGCTCTGCCGATGATGCGCCGTATGATATCATCGGAATATTCAATGCCTTCATTTGATCGGCTACAATCAATGTTACCTTGCTCGACAGTGCCCCTACTACTGCTATTATATTTTTGAAATCGATGACAGAGTTTGTAACTGGATCACGTAACACTCTCTTTCCGGAAAATAATTCTGCCAGTAAGTAGGATACATTTAATGGATTATAACAATCATCAAGCGCTATCCCTCCAAAACTAAATCCTGGAGTCGTCAAATTGAGCATTTTGATTCCTTCGATAAAAGATAACACGGTGACTACTGTGTTACTAATGTCTCTAAATTTTCCACAATTATACAATTCCTCAGTCAGTGCTTCATTACTTGTTCCATCCTCATGTAAAGAGAATAAGCCCAATATTAAGAAGTCCCCGGGGATATATGCAAATTTGATGTCGTGATTTTCTGTACATACCGAACACTTGTCTCTGCATATTGACTTTTTCTGTAGACTCTCTGCGGAAGTTATGTGCAGTGTGTTGTTTTCGTAAAATGCCACCTGCAGTAGGAAAAGTATTTTAACGGAAATGATTCCAAAAACACATTAAAACACTAACAATCTTAAATAAAATAGCGATATGATTACGTAAGTCAAGAAAATTATTGTCAATAATAATAATAATAACAATAATAATAATAATAATAATAATAATAATAATAATAATAATAAAATAATCTCTATAAAATGAAAAAGAATGATAGAATAGATAATTCAATCAACAAGAAACAGAAAACATAATATAAGTAATAGTATATATTCCGTGATTTTGTCTTTTGAAAGGAAGTTATTGTTAACATACCGTATTATGCACTACATTATTTTTTTTCGATGATATATTAAAGTATTATTTCTTAATGTCAATGGTTCATTTTTAACCTGATTTAACTTTGAACATAGATATTAATCTCGAAACCATTACATGATAAAGTAGAGAAAGTTTGGCAGTCTTCATTTATACAAATATTATTAGCAATTATACTAATTTATAGAGTTTTACAAAAGAGGCCAAAACAAATGCTCAAGACGATCATTTCCTTCAACAAGACTTCATCAATTGAGCTCGAATTTAATATGAATATATATTTCCGAAAGAAAAAGATGATTTAACTTAGATTTACAATGTATTTGCTCTATTTATCACTTGATTTTAACACCGTAATATAATGAACCAATACATACCTGTTCATATGAGTTAAACGTTTTGTTGAAGCGAGTGATATTAACAATTTCACCATCATTATAAGAAATCATATTTTGCTTGAATAGAATTTCTTCTTCTGTTTGTAGTTCCTCTGGAAGAAATCTTGAAATTGATGATAATGAAACGGGTAGGCTTTGGAATAATTCGAAAACACCAGACTTAAGAGCCGCTTTCATTTGGTCACAAAGTCCGTAATTATTACCACATTTTTGTTTGTGTAAACCCTTTAAAAATGTAGCATATGATAGTACTCCAAGAACCGCAGAACCTACATGTCCACTTTGCTTGTAACGAGAAAATATCTGTGAAATGTCTGGCGTAGTTGGACCATGGACATCTGAAAGGTATTTGCCTGCCCAAGGATAATATTTTGATACGTTATTTCCATATGTAGAATTAAACAGAGTTTCGGCAAGGAAATTTTGGAAGTCTGAGAAATGTCTAGTAGCAGGTGAAAGACTTAATATATCTTGATCTTTCTCAAATGTACTGACTAAGGACGATATTTGTTGGTTCTGGGCAAACACGGACGGTAATATCCATTGCAGGCTATAAATGAGATCAGATTCAGTTCTCTCTTTCTTCAGATATCTTTGAATTTCTTTAAACATAACAACATCTCCCAGATATAAAACCCCAAATTTCTCCTCTTCTACATGCTGGACCTGAGTTTGTTCTAGCCCGACAATAAACTCTTCCAATTTCTCTTCCATCACTTGGTCCGTTATGTCCAACACAGGAAGTGATGACGTATAAATACCACATATGCCTGCTTTCCGTAGTTGCGGTTCGAACAAGGACCAAAGCTGACGACCCAACGCGTCTTCTGTATAAACAACTGCAATCATATTCCATCTCATAAGCTTCATTAAATCCAAAATTACCTGTAATGAAACAATTGGTAAGTTATCAACAGTGGAAAGATTTTTAATAGAAGATTTTTTTGTCAGTTAAAGTTTCATTCATTGTCGACGTTTTAAGAATATACACATACAATGAACTAACATCAAACTGATGCATCAGATGACATGGAATCCCCTACAAGTTCTTTTTACATGTTTATAAATCTGAAAATTGTTCAAAAATAATTTCGGCTGTATAGGTTTTACATGCTACCACCTTGTAATTAAAAATTCACGTATTAGTGATATGACGGTTTTGATGGGACGTTAATAAACTGCACGTTTTGTTGTGTAAATGTCCAGTTAAACGTAGTTGATGTGACTGCATACTACAAACACTGAGCACACGTTGTTATAAATTTGTGTTACGTACAGAACATGAATTTCATAAAATTCTATGAATTGGAATTTAACTGTAGATTCGCGGCGGATGTGATCGGTCGACAGGACACATTTTCCCACCTCTGGAATTTCACACGACCGCGTGTGTCTAAATTTCACCTCATTTGTGTATCATATCATGAACCTTCTTTTGGTTAATACTTTGGTAACTGTGAATTTTATAAAGTAAATGAAATTTTGTGAATTGTTTAATTATATAAATCCAAATTACTAAAGCCGTTAATTATCTATATTGTTTAAGTCGATACATTACCTAGGTAATAACCAAAACACAAAAGACTACTAAATTTGATATTTTGACCTAATTTACTTAGTATGGTAAAACTTGGATTAAATCAATACCTGGATATCCGTGGAGAGTAGTGGCACTGTTGTATAAAAGTTATTTTCTAATTTCCCCAGCGGCAGTGGAGATCTAGCATTAACAACAGGAATGTTTGGCGTGATTGAATCATGTGCTGCTAATGTTGACTCCAGTGATGTAAGAAGAAGAATACCTGTGGATATAAAAAAGAAAACATCTTTCAATATGGTTTTCTATTTAACAGGAATTGTAAATGGACTGATCTAACAAGCATGTAGGGCGTATACACACTGGAACATGTTGGATCTTTTAGAAGAAAAGCAAAAAATGCTAAATTCAATCATTGTATCTATGCTAATTTAATTTTCGAACATTGATTACTTTTGATTGAGAAAGCTGAATAATTAATAAAAGATCGTATATCATTTTACATCAAATGAAATATATATTATATAATTCATTTTCCTGCTTATTATTTTATCGGGTATACCTTAATGCAAGATACAAAAATCGTTTTCTTGATTTATTCTCTAAATTTTAATTTGATATTTAGATATAATCTCGGAAATAAACAACATCAGGTTACTGACCAAGAAGTGGTGTATCTTCTGCCCCACACGAGGCCGTGCATATCAGCAGGTCAGATTGTTTGGTGCCGGTCAACAGATGCATTACAGAGTCTGTTGTCCTCGATGCTAGACCGCAGTCGTCGAAAATTTCGTATCCTGCAATTAGAATTTTAGTTCATCACAATTACACTATTCAAAAGCAACCTTGGGCTCAAATGTATTTTTGGCTTTCGATTCAGAATGTCTTAGATAAACCACAAGGGTGAATTTTATCTCAGTTATATTTATAGTCAATATTTCAGGTTTATAATAATTATGTCAGCCTCATAACAGTATTAGCGGTACAAAGTTTTCATATATATCTAGAAGATCTGGAGACCAATACTCTAAAGCATTTACATGGTACCAACTTCCTTAGTGCATATAATCAACACGAGCGGATTATTAACTTAGTTATACATGTATATATAATACAAAATACTAAGCTGAAGATCCAATGATTACTACCTGTTTATGTCACTGAAGACACAAACAACTGTAAGAATGTGAATATGAAGATGTAACAAAACGTAATTAAGATTAAGAACTACACTCCCATATATTATAAGAAGTCCGCATCCATACATAAGTCCACAACCATACATAAGAAGTTCATTTCCATACACGCATGGACTTCCATACATAATTCCTCTTCCTTACATAAGATATCCACTTTCATACATCAGTCCACACCCATACTTAAGAAGTCCACTATCATATATAAGAAGTGCACTCTAATATATGTCCACTCCCAAACTGCATAAAATGTGCACTCTCATACATAAAATGTGCACTCTCATGTATATGTATGGGAACTCAATAAAAAGACCAAGGAATATACATTTTGAGTACAAGTATCATTTTTGATGAAAAAATATATAGCGGCTGAATTCTTGTATGGCTTAAACTGAAAATGATAATATACGAGTAAACAGTCGATAGGTCCTTGTGTAGTAGTGTAGTCACAAATGACTAAAACTGTGTATAAAAGTGTATTGGACAAGTAATCGCTTAAAGTTTGGAGTCTGCATCAATTCAACCGTTTGCTATTTTCATGTGTTATATATCAAGTCATTCACCTATGAATGTTTTTCACTATTGTATATATTCTTCAAGGTGACACAAAGTGTATAATTACAATAGTTTGACCTCTACAATTTTGACACACATTTTACAGTAAATATTTTGCGTCACACATCATGTAAATATTTTCGAAAAATCTTTAAAATGATATTTGCTCAGTCACCATTTTTGGAAATTTTATTATTAATGCCCCGTGTCCTCGTTTCCTTCTTACAACATGGTGTGTCTGTGATTTTTGTATAAAATACAGAAGATTATTTTTGAAAAATGCATTCTGATATACCCCTTCCATTGTTGACATGCATCTGAAACAGGAAGTTTTTAAAATCTTTTCATTCAAATAAAGATCCTGTTTCAATAAGGAAATAAATAGTCAAGGTCTTTTCATGAAATACATGGACATGGAAAATCAATCAAAAGATGTTTGCTAATTCAGTCACTCTGCCATTGTGCTATTCATATTACAGTTACGCCATAGACATTCGATTCATACATATAGCGTAGGCATTGCGATATATCGAAGCATTGGTTAAATTTTAATTTTTAAACTTGTTTTATCATCCAGATTGTGTGAATATGTGATTGACATGTTTTACTGCATTTCCCTCACCATTCTACATCCTAAGTTTGTAAAACCACGTTGTGGTTGCACTCCTACATGTTCGCATTTTATCATCAACAATCCTAGCTGAATACATGTATTTAGAAAATAGAAATATCTGTGCAGTATGATTTTAAATTTATTCTAAAATACTCAAAATCATAACCACATTCAGCAAAGCAATTTGAAGTCGTCTACAGGTTTTACATAATTTTTTATATAAATAGAGCGGTTGTTGAGTCGTCTGTACCAACTGTGACAAGGATTTCATTTGGATATAACTTTGGACTCACGGCGGGTGTGACCGGTCAACAGAGGAGGCTTACTCCTCCATGGCACCTGATCCAACCTCTAGATTCTCAGAGGACTGTGTTTGTCCAATATCATCAGATTGTATAAGTATGCAGGACATACTGTAGATTTATACTTTGGTATCTGATATTTTTATTGCCTTTATGTTTCGATTATCCGTTATTGTAATTTCATATCATATAGATATATACTGAATCATCATCACAAGTATGTATAACATATATCCTCTCGCTGTGTATTAAGTTTGAATACTTTGTTGCCTAGGGATATTGACAACAGATGGTCTTATTATTGTTGCTCCTTCTGCATCTACAGGATAGTTGTCACGATAGATGATCAACTCTAGGGTTTAGTTTTCAGGATAGATGATCATCTCTAGGGTTTAGTTTTCAGGATAGATGATCAACTCTAGGGTTTAGTTTTCAGGATAGATGATCAACTCTAGGGTTAAGTTTTCAGGACAGAAGATCGACTTAATGGTTTAATTTTCAGAATAGGTGATCGACTCTAGGGTTTAGTTTTCTGGATAGATGATCAACTCTAAGGTTTAGTTTTCAGGATAGATGAACAACTCTTGGGTTTAGTTTTCAGGATAGAAGATCGACTCAATGGTTTAATTTTCAGGATAGATGATCAACTCTTGGGTTTGGTTTTCAGGATAGATGATTGACTCTAGAGTTTTTCAATAGTTTACATCTGTTGATCTATTCCTCGTGTTCTCTATTTCAGTCTGGGTCGATTTGTACCATTTCCTGACGGATCCACTGTAAAACATTGTAAAATCGCCAAACGATTTATAGCAAACGAGATATAAATCCAAATCCATTATGTTAATAATATCTGGAATAATTCATATTCTCGTCGCAAGAGTTTTGAGGTACGAACCCATCATAAATTATTATAAGAATCATTTAAAAGCGATTAACCACTTAGATTACCGTATCAAGTTACATGTTCTTCTGTTGAATATACTAGTATTAAAACATATTAAAATGTATGTTCTGTCAGTGAATATTTCCTTATTCATTTAAAAATATGTTGAACGCGTCAACCCGTCTAAAAAGTATTTTATTTACTATTCATATACAAAATACATATTCATATCATAACAAAAAAAAAATGATAATAACAAACAAATAAAACCTACGTTCGAATTACCTGACTCCTATAAAAAAAATTAAAAACAGAGTGATGGAGATTGATTGAAGTACGGTGCATATCTTACTGGGTCAAAAAGTTGTTATAAATTATCTTATTCCATGAGGAACTTCAACATGATCTACCTTAGAAATATTGCACACGCTACATTACAAAGTTGGCAATTAAGTACAATTTATAGCAGGATACATCTTGTTGTTTAATGAGTGTTTGTTTTATTGTTTTGTACTACAGCACTTGATGTTTATATATATATATATATATATATATATATATATATATATATATATATATATATATATATATATATATATATATATATATATATATATCTGTGTGTGTGTGTGTGTGTGTGTGTAGGTGTGTGTTTCACAATATCAAAGCATACGACTTCTCTAATCTTTAAACAACAATTCCACATAAAAAAATAAAAGAGAGACTTTTTAGCATCATAGAAAACTGTTTTTTTCACTAAAAAGTGGTACCCGGATATTTAGATATCTAGTGATTGGTTATGATGATACTTATTTTGTCAAACACCACTCTGATTCCACACATAAATACAATGAAGTTGATATAATAAGATGCTGGAATTTCTAATAGACAATATATTTGTAATGTTCGGAGACGTGGTCTTTCAACAAACTGTCGGCATTCCTAAATGATTTATACTTTGGTATCTAAGAAATTTTAATATATATATATATATATATATATATATATATATATATATATATATATATATATATATATATATATATATATATATATATATATATATATATATATACACAAAAGTTATTAAACGTCTAACGTAAAGAAATATATACAGTTTGACATGGCGTAGATAATTGCTGAACCATTACACCAGTATATTAATTACTTGGACATCAAATACGGTTATGGTCTGAATGTCATATACTAAGATATTTAGGTAAAATTTTGATGTCAAGTTTCGTGCTATATTTTGATATGTGGTTATAAACTGTTGTGACAGAAATGCCCATATTATAAAGAGATCTGTATGTATCAAAAGACCCAAGTTTGTGTATTACGATGTTATGAATGTTATATGATTTGACGTTATGTGTTACACCATATCATATGAACATTTCATATACAGATGTAAACTACTCAGTGGTGTTGACACAGGGATATCAAAAACCGCATAAACGTTCCGCAAATTTAACGGTCGCTATAATAGTCTTGCTTGCAATTACTCTGTTTAACTAAGTGAAACGTTGAGTTGCATTTTCGTTGGCGGTTGTTAAGACGTCTTTACCAATTTTCACGAGGATTTGTTAATCGTGTATTTCACTTGGACTATACCGTAGACTCACGGTGGGTGTTAACGGTCGACAGGGGATGTTTACTTCTCCATGGCACCTGATCCCACCTCGTGGTTTCCAGATGTCAGTGTTTGTCCATTTTTATCAGATTTGTATCTATATCCTGGGCGTTCTATGGGTTTATACCTTGGTATCTGAGATTTTTTATATCTAATGATACGTGGATATCACATTTTGATGTAACAACAGTTATACATTTCTCAACTCGCGTTTTTGTATTGATATGCTCGTTATTCTGTTGTAAGAACTGTGTCTCATACTTTACTTTGTGTTTGAAATCTAAAGGTTATATATATTATTGAAGGTCAAAATCAAATTTCAGGTCATTGGAATTAGGCCACTGACTTTGCCGAGACAAACTGCGGCAGATTGTTCAGTAATGAGTTATATACAGGTATCACTTGGTATTAACAAAAGCTAGTTAAAGCAAACAAACTGAATTAGCAACTTGGCGGACTAAAATCAAGTAAATTATTCTATGGCTCTATTCGTAATTTAGAAAAAACTAAAACAGCAATAATCACTTGTTTTCGCTTAATTTGTTTGTTTTTCATATTGAAAGACAGCTTAAATCCCCAGAGAAATATCTACTGGACAATTTGTTATGGGTTGACTTCATACAAACGAAAATTTTTTTTCATAATACATTAGAGTTTTTTCTCAAATTCAGTATACGATGTAGTTTGTTGTAAAATATTTGACCCTATCACAGTGATTTCCATATACTTTTTTCGCAAGATTTTCAAATACGTATGATATTAACAATATTTATTTCTTACAGGTATATATTTGTCTTTAGTATTGTCTGGAACCAGTTGTTTGTCTTAAGAATGTACTTATCCCTCCTTTTCCCCTCTCTTCACTTTTTACTTTTACTGCAGGTGTAATTAGTAATGTACATTAGTATTAACTTGAGACAGTTCTACCAATATGTAAAAAGTCAAAAATATATCATATAACTTTCATAGTCTGAATATTTATACTAAGTGAGAATAAAATGCTTTGCAAGTAATTTGTCAACATAAAACTTCCCTAAACTGTCAATTACTATTTTGAGGTATAAATGCAAATTATTAAATGCTACTTATTTTACTCAAATGACACATTTTATTGGCAATTTTATTGACATATTTGGTGATATACCTGCATATTTATATAGGTTATATTAAAAATACAAATTTTTCTCTAATTTGTTCAGACATTAAAAATAATGATTTTAATTACCTTTTTCGTCGTAATGAATTGTAATTACTTTAATTGATTTTAGCTGATTTTCTATGGAATGCACTACCCTTTTAATAATAGATTGAATACTTTAATTTACTTTAAGTGATATTCGTTGGTATGCAATATCCATTTGATAAAAGATTGAGTAACAAAATCGAACTCATATAATATTTCAAATTATAACAACATGTTTTGCTTCGTTTCACACCTAGATATACTACAATGATGACACTCAATTACTTAAGTACCTACCTAAACGAACTCCAGGTATGAAAGATAAACTTTTATTTCCATTTCCGTTCAGTAACTTCAATATCCATTCTACGGCTACGGCATTTTGGAATCCTTCCGCGGATATCTCACCACAGAATCTGCCCATCCGGGGTTCGTGGATACTGACCAAAACCGCAATGTGGACATCTTCCTCTTCAGCCAACGTTCGGTCGTAACAAAATCCTTCTAACTCACCACTTCCGGAATAACACAACGTGGAAGATAAACACAGTGGCAAACTTGAAATCAGTATGATAAGAAGTAAAATAACATTGGTATTTATTAACATGTTACCGTAGGAATATCCTAAATGAATCTGACCATAACACCTGTGAAAGAGATTATCCGGAAGAAAAATAAGACGTTTCCATTAAACTGAGTGTCCCCATCCAAAAAAAATCCACATGCATTATAGCTCATCACGACATTTGTATTTTAAAAGATAAATAATCATGTCATATCGTATTCACTAGTTCCTCTCACCTGAGATCTCAGGTGTGTCATCACAAAACGAAGAAATTAACTGTAATAAACAATCTAGGCGGATATAGGTGAATTAAAGTAATGTCTGCCTTGCTTTTCAATTCGCTACGAACACAGTTAAGCACTGGTGCACATACAGTCTTGTGTTCTCTATTTGCTTATCAATGGTCTATAAATAGAATAGAAAACAGGTAAAATAATCACTCAACTGTGAAATGTTAGGATTGTTCATTTATATATGGATAATTATTGGTATCGGTTACCTTCTGCTTGCTCGGTTGATTCAGCTTTCGGCTGTTCACCTTTTACGATGTAATTGATGATGTAACAGTTTAATGTTTTAAATAAACGTATATTGCTAAGATGACAAATTCAAGTTACAACCATGGCCTACAAAAGTTATTCTCTGTTTGTTAACTATCTTGAACATAAAATATCATTATCTCATTTTCTATTTGAAGTCTGATAGATGAGCGTCACTTGTGGTCAAGATAAGATTGTGTTCTCGCTCTTGAACCTCATACTTTGTATATTTGCCAGGAATCCGTTTAGTAAAATTATTTTGTCTTACTATCTACAAATGCAGGTGTGTTGACACGGTATCCAGGACTCTGATAGATAGACCTAAATGCTTGAATTGCAGTGGACTTTTACAAAGTCCATTATTTATCATCACAAATTCATTTTACAACAAATCTAAACGCAAAAACACCCACGCGTACACACGCGCGCACGTACACATGGATATATACACGTTCTTCATTATGTCGACTGTACAATACGAAATGCTGACTTCTAACTCGATTTCTCATTTACAGTCGCAATAACATCTCGCTAAAGTAATTAACATCTATGTA
Organism: Atrina japonica; assembly: GCA_030159075.1. Classification (NCBI taxonomy): domain Eukaryota; kingdom Metazoa; phylum Mollusca; class Bivalvia; order Pterioida; family Pinnidae; genus Atrina; species Atrina japonica. The sequence goes on along the minus strand of BROG01000231.1, from coordinate 952,146 downwards.
TGAAATGATCGTATGTTGTAGAAGCTCGAGTGTATCATTTGGGAGACACAAACAGCATGTACGAGTGATAAAGAGATAGTGACGTAGTTTACGCTACGAAGATCGAAACGTATCTCGTAATGTGAAGTAATATTTCGTATGGATAGCGCTATTTAAATTCTAAACTACATGTACTCTAAAGCTAAGATTTTTTTTTTTACAGTGGTTTCTCTTAGACGGAATTTGGGAATACAGTTTATTATTGGGTCTTGTGTGATATCACTTTCTGTTTCTGAACTCTGCATCTATTTTAAATTTGTGCTCAGTCAAGTCTTCTTAACAGAGCTTTTACTTTTCCTCTTCTTTGCAAAACTAGCTTTGGCATCATGTGGTGTACCGTATGTCAACAATTCAATTTACAGTCACAAATGCATATGCAATATAAATTCATAATATCACTTAATCATTTGCCTTTCACGTCTTTACCTGTAAAATGTCTATGTAAGAAATACATGTACATCTGCTTGTTCTTTGATATCTTTATTTTCACTGGGATATATTCACGTAAGTATGAAACACATGTCATAAATATTAATTGACAAAACAGTCGATATATCGATAATGTCTAAGGTCACGACTAGCTTTCACTTTTTCAGAATTAAACGCCACTGTATGAGTGACATCTGGTTCGAATATACAGAGAAACGAGACGTCTTATAAGGGGACACAGTTGGTATCCATTGGAATGACGACTGTTTCCTGAAACGCTAGGTTTCTAAAGACAAAAAAATGTAAATTAAGTAACACATTAAAACCGTATTTACTTTTAAGCTTCTCAACAGGTTAATATTACAGATATAAATGACAGAACAAAACAGTACAATAAACACACACACACACACACACACACACACACACACACACACACACACACACACACACACACACACACACAGCCTCTGTTTCAGATGACAGGTCATCTAGAAGGGGCATAAATGATACCCACTGGAATGAGGGCTGTTTGCTGAAACAATTGTTGGAAAGATAACAAATATATTTATAAAACGTCAACATCGGTAACATTATAAATTAGTAAGCTATAACCATATTTACATATTCCCTCTATTCAAGACCTCATCTATTTCAACCTCAGATCTGAACAGTGACAGACATTTGGAGAATTGTAATAATGTCATTGATGATTCTGAGGCAATTCTTATCCATCAAGTTTTATTTATATGCATATATTTAATTTACGTTCGATATGTAGGATGAAATCAAGTTAACGATGGCACACTAATTATGAACAAAAAAAACTACACCTTTAAATAAACCAAAAGTATCCTTTAGTGAACAATGTACATTAAACACAAAGTTAATGTGATAAACAAAAACGAAAACAATACAGAAATGACATCCAAATCATATGGGCACCAGTTCGGTTTTTATCCTAATTGTCTGCGTCAATAATTACCACAAACTTACGTTACATCGTAGGAACTCGTATCCTGGAAATCCGCTTAAATAATAAAATGTCAACTATTTCGAGACAGCTGTGTTGTTGATGTCACATATCTACACGTTAACGCTAACAGATGTCATATCATGGAATTTCCAGTTTGTAACAAATACTAGAGAGTAGTAAATTGAGAATATACCTGTCCAGTAGTGGTATCATTATCACAGATAAAAATTAGATCAAAATTGTTGAATTTTGATAAAATAAAACCTGTGTCACACAAATATAATTAAATACACGTAGTACAACGTCAGATTCACGATTTCATAAACTCAACTTTGTTTTATCAAGGGAATTACTATCTTCTGTTTCACGCTGTTTGTTTTTATCAATGGAATTACTCTCATTTGTTTTAAGTTGTTTGTTTTATTAAGGGGATTATTTACTGTCTTGTTTTATGCTGTTTGTGTTTTCGTTTGACAGCGAAATTCTGTTTGATAATTAATCCATTTATAAAAATCTGTTTGATCAAATTGATTTGTAATTTTAAAAATTAGCATTACAAGTTTGTATAAAGAAATAAACAATAGGAAAATGTATGGTAAAACAAATATACAAATTAGCCTGAATGTTTTTAAATCCATACTGTGTTCGAGTCTTGTAATTTACGGGGAGCATTTTTATATTAGAATTGGATGATGATGATGATGATGATAATGATGATGATGATGATGATGATGATGATGATGATGATGATGATGATGATGATGATGATGATGATGATGATGAACAAAGTTTTACTTTAATCTAAGTTTAATATATTTGTTTCACAAAATCCTGGGGGGGCCTCCGTGGCCGAGTGGTTAGAGCATTGCGTTTTGAATCACAAGGCCTCTCACCTCTGGTTCGAATCCCGCTAGGGTCATTTCGAATTAAGTGGGAAAGTTTGCCAGTTTTCTTGTGGAAGGTCGGTGGTCTGTACCCGGGTAACCGGGGTCTCTCCTCCACCAATAAAAACTGGACGCCATCATATGACTGAAAGATTGTTGAGTATGGCGTAAAACAAAAAAAAATCAAAATCCTGAATAGGTTAACAAAAGTGTCAAAGAGATTAATATAACAAAAAACCATTAAAATAATAATTCAAAATTCGAAAATTTTAAAAATAAAAAAATTTTCATCTTGAGAATACAAATGTGCAACTTTTTGTTACCTTTCATCAGATAAACCCTTATTGAAAATATTGATCCATCGTGTATGAATAAAAGCAGTTACTCGCATGAGTGCATATATGTTAAAAGTATATGTAAGTTACTTGATAAAAAAAGTATGGTAATTATGTGAAAAGCGTGCGTGACAAATTCTTGACATATTTTGTATATTCTCTTTTTTATTGCTTTATGTCGGCATTTTAAAGGTTTATGTATGATTTATAACTATTTTACATACAAGGTAGTGGGCATCGAACCAGAATATGTTGACGCTGTAAAATAAATAACCAATCAAAAAGAGGGATTTAATGTGTGTAATTAACTTCTTTTACCTAAAACGTATTGTTGTTGTTTTGATATGATTACACAAATGGCTGAAAATGAAAAGATGAAGCCTATATAAAGCAACATCTTATTATGTATTTCGTTATATCGTTTGTCAATGTGTTTGCTATTTCCTTTAATATTTCTAGCCCACTTTTTTCTTTCAGAGTATCTAGATACAGTAAACCAATATTATAAATAACTTATTGAATCTTAAGTTTAATTTGTTATATGAACATTTCGTTTTGTGAAATTAAAATCTGACAATTTTCGTTATGTGAAAGATCAGAGAAAAGCGTAAAAATAATGACAACCAGCACATACAAATGTGCACTAATTTGACCCTATTTAACAATCTGCATCTGAAGGTAACAAAATTCATATTTGTTTTAAAGGGGCATTAGCTGTGTTTACCAAAATAATATTTCATTTTTTTTTCTACATTTACTGCTTGTAGTTGATGTATATATTTTGCGAAAATAAAGTCAGGCCGAGTGTGGTATTCATATAAGTAAGTAAGGTTGAGTTAATCAATTGTAAGTAAAAAAGTGCCAAAACCTGGGTTTCTCAGGCAATTTTCACAAAATATACAGGAATTTCAGAATTTTTATGCCTGTGTATATATAATTTTGTTGTTGTTGTTGAATATCAATCTAAGTAGTAAAAAAGGAAGAAAAAAAGGTTTTAAAAACACAACTAATGCCATTTTAAACTTTTATGTTTGGTTAGCGATTTGTTATACGACTGTTGAATAACATAGAGTATAATTTACTCTGAATTTAATTGACAGAAACAATTATCTTGAATATTTATGTTGGCAAAACTGTAACGTTGGTAGTATCTTTATAATAATACAAAAATGTACTTGACTGTGGACTCACGTCGGGTGTGACCGGTCGACAGGGGATGCTTACTCCTCCATAGCACCTGATCCCACCTCTTGGTTTCCAGAGGTCCGTGTTTGTCCATTTTTACCGGATTTGTATCTATCCTGGACATTCTATTGATTTAAACTTTGGTATCTTAATTTTTTTACATATTTATACAATATATGATAAATTCTAATATCTGATGTATAAAAATTCGTTATATTAGAGTTTTACTGTATTTGAATCTAAAATCTTCATTTAGGTTTTTAAACCACATCTCTTTGACATACATAAGTTTATCATAATCAATTATAGAAAATTTCGTTCGATACAAATGTCACTTTAAATTTCTAAACAAGTAGTTTCCATCGAGTCTAGATCAGTATAGATTAAGTGACCATGTTGTTCGTGCCGGCAATTTGTGGGGTTGATAATATGATTGTGCGGAATTATGTTACTACTCTAAACTCAGTTGTATTGTCATCGACTCAATTGTATCTGCGGGTCACACAAGTATAGTACTACGGCAAATAGATTTTTACGTTTTAAACTTTTTAAATTTTAATCTTTGATGAGGCATTTGGATGATTTTGTGTTGCATTTGAAACAAGTCGATTTGTTAAGCTCCATATCAAAATAACACATACATGTATTTTATAAAGTCATTACTTAGTAATTCTATCATTTTATGCGTGTATCTTCGATTATTATCTGTGGTATTCCTACAAAATGAACCAATAGACCCTTTAACTGTAACTGCGGTGCTGTGATACTGATATCCGCAAAAACATAGACGTCGTTATAGTAACCGATTGTTTCTTGACGTCATTTTCCGGGAATCTGTATCATTTTGCCACTGAAAGTTACAGGGCCCGTTTTACGAAAGGTCCTAAGTCCTCAATACTAACTTTTAGTCATAGCTACCATGACAACGCATCGCGGATTGGCCAGTCCCATGACAATTAGCACTAAGACTTAGGATTTAAGACCTTTCGTAAAATGGGCCCCAGGACTGCAGTTAAAGGGTCTATTGTTTTGATCCCTCAATATCACTGACCTTTGTATATATACTAACTCATCAATCCCTGTGGTGATATTTAAACTCCCACAAATCAGTAAGTAGCATGAACTACTGTCATGATTCCTGAGTGAACAAGTTGATAATGCATGTAAATGTATTGTAAAATGTGAATTTTAAATCATACACTCCTAAATTCTGACAGTTGACTTTACCATTTTTTTAAAATGGCGAGTCCAAATGTGGCTACAGGGATTGATGAGTTTAAGAATCAACATTTAAACAGAAACAAAACATAACTGTATTAAAGACGGGTACAACTCCTGGGTTCAATTGGTGTAAATAATTTTAAAGTGCATATATCCACTTCACTGTGACTAGATCTGTTACATTTAATGAAAAAAAATAAAGCGATACTTTTTTTTACTTTTATTATAGATGTCTGTATATAAAGTATCACATTTATTGCATACTAATATTGAGATGAAAAATCGGTAGGAAGAAATGCTAGCTGTTGCTACCCAAATCCCTGTTGATCTGTCAGTACTGTTACTTCTAAGTAGTAAGTCTTGTATATTCTAGTATTTGATACATAAATCTGAGGTCGGTCTTCCACGTTTGTCTTTAAAATTTTTGGGAACGTGAATCAATACTAGATTTAGACTTTCATACCTTTTAATGTAGAAGTTACAAATGGAGACATGACCAGGGATCGGCACCATTAAAAGCATTTACTAAAGTATGAGAATATTCTCAACTTTGCCTTGTTAGCCATTCAGATTTCAATATTAGCCAAAATTTAGCAAAATTTTCAGACTTAGTAATTCCTAAGTTTTATGGTGCCAGGCCCAGATGTAGGTGAGACGTCATAAATTGTGTCATGGACTACATTCTTTAATGTGTCAGATTCGAGTCTCATTTAGATGACTCTCAACTATTTCTGTTTTAAGGTGTTATATTTTAGCGAAATACTTGAAAACTTCCGCCTTCGAGGCAAACACTACACCATAGTGAGCAGGCCAAAATAAAAAGTGTCCAATCAGTGCACTATAAAAATCTCATACACCAAAGCACAGATATTCAGGATGCCCAGGACATGTACACAAATTGTACAAACACCTCTGGAAATCCAGGTGGGACCAGGAGCCATGGAGGAGCAAGCATCCTGTTGACCGGTCACACCCGCCCCGAGTCCACAGTCAAATTCAAATGAATAAGTGAGGAATAAAATCGTCACAACCCAACAACTGCTATCGAAAAGGTAACTCAACATTTCATTTAGTGAAACAGATTAATCCCAAACAATGCGTAGACATACACGCGGTTTCTTATATCCCTCTATCAATAACTTGTCAGTAAATAGTTTACCTCTGTACATGAAACGGTCATAAGTTGCACAGGCCATGGCATATCGGATCATTGGTGCAGGAGATTGTAGGATATTACTAATTTAATGTGAAAAATTTACATTGGGAAAACAAACTGAAATTAAGTAGAAGTGTGTGTACTTTATCCTGTTTGTGCCACTTTTACTTCCAATATCATACATACTATGGTCTTTCTGGAGATAATATGTTTGTGGTATAGATTTTTGTACAAAACTGAACAAAAAGATTATTTCTGTATTTATTTTTTATTTTTCAAGTTTTTCAAGATTCAACAATAAATAAATCCTTTCAAGATTTTAAAGTAAGACAACTGATGAAGTAACTGGATATTATATGTGGTAATAAAAAATAATTGAAGTCTTCGTAAATCTAAACATAAAGCTCTTCTTAGACAAATCAGCATCAAATTTCACAAACTTATAACACTTCAAGTCATTCTCAAAAGACCTTTACTTGAGCACTTAAGTGTCAAACAGAGAAGAATTTCTGCCTAAATATCAATACAATGCATGGTAACACGAAACAAAAGATTAATAGTATGTTTCAATGAAAAATAATATTGACATGAATAACAGTGGTAAACAACTGATACAGTTTTCTCCCGACATTTTTCAGTGGGCAACAAATACAAAATGGAGAAGTCTAAAAATGACAAGATGCTTTAAATTTTACCATCAAAATAGCATATTTATAAACGATCAATTCTTCATGGTAAACTTTCTAGTATATGAACACATGTGAATACTCCAATACTTATACACTAAAATACGCACTTATATATGCCATATGTATTTCATAAACTAAAAATTAAATATGACCCATGACATAACATACATGTATGCACATATCATGATATGTCGATCCTTAATTGTCAATCTAATCATCTATCTGGTCCATCTGAACATCTGGTTCTACCTGTTCTAACCCATCTGAAAATCTAGATCTACCTGTTCTGATGTATCTGAACATATGATTCTACCTGTTCTAATCCATCTTTTTTTATCCATCCCAACATCTGAATCTATCTATTCTAATCCATCTGAACAACTGTTTTGATTCATCTGAACATCTGGTTCTACCTGTTCTTATCCATCTGAAGATCTAGATCTACCTGTTCTAATCCATCTGAATATGAATTATTCAATCTATGAATAAAAACAATTTCCATATGACACTAAATATTCATTGTGAAAGACAATGGGTTTGCAATATTTTGAGAAAATATCTTCAGTAAATCAAATCTTTTGAGATGTATGGTTCTTGAGGTTGTCCAGCTTTGACATAATTTGAATGAAATAGCATCATAAATCTTGAATGGAAAATATGAATGCAATATGGCACAACCAAAACATTTAGTTTACATGTAGTATACTATTACAAAGGAAAACTTGTACCGTGTTCTTCCCAGTCAAGAATAATTATTCCCATAGTCAAGAATAATTATCTTTTGGCAATGACATGGAAATGTAGAATTTAATTTATTTGTAACTTGATTTTTTAAAAATTTTTAAGTGTTTTATGCCACACTAAACAATTTTTCAGCTATATGGTAGCAGCCAGTTTTTAATGATGTAGGACGTTGGATGGTTGTATTGTTGTTTAATGTCCAACTCAAGAATCTTTCACTCATATGCACACATCACCAATGCCAGTGAAGGGCTTCAAAGTTTGGCCTATGCTTGAAACTTATGACCATTGAGCAGTGAGTGTTCTTTAACGTGCCAACACCTTCTGTGACACAAGACCTTGGTATTTACTGTCTCATCCGAAGGACAGGAAACCAACCTGCCACCGGTTGGACTCGACCTTACGACCTCAAGAGTTGAGCACGCTACCGACTGAGCCAGACCGGCTCTGTAGGACAGAACTTGGTTACAATTGTACCCGAGAAGAGACCACCAACCTTCTGCAAGTAAACCGGCAAACTTTCTCACAAAAATCAGCTTAGGTTCCACCAGGGTTCAATCTGCGCTGACCAAAAGTGAGAGAATGCATGGTTCAAAGCATGATGCACTAACCACTCACAGAGCCCCATAAATGATTTGTAATATTAACATGTAGAATGATATAAATAGTTGTTAAATATAGATTTGGGGCTAAATACTGGTTACTTGCTCACCTCCAATACCAGTCACGGAGTATTTATAAGCCATAAAGAATACACTGCATTACTGGCTGATGTACAATATATTCTAGTCACCTATATTCATTACAATCCTTATATACTAATGTTATTATGGATCTTATATAGCTCAATAATTATTTCTTCAAATAGACCCAATGATGTAATATCATGCTGAAATAGTGATGTTATGATTACACACTTCTAACGCATAGCAGCCATGCATACTGATAAATGGAGATATATCATTACTTTCCTCAAACATAAAAAAAATGGTAATCATTTTTCAGGTAGGCTTACGAATAACAATATCAAAAACAAGAGGAAAAATCTAATTCTCTGCCCAAAATACAATAAACATGGTAATTCAAATCAAATCTATTTCTTGCAAATCAGGAAAATTAGTTTAGTCATAAATTTACATGTAAGACTATATGTTCTGATATTAAGTTAAAATTATACTAACCTTAGCATTGAAAAATATATCCACTACAAGTGTACTGCATATGATGACTTTGTGAAATGATGATTAACATGAAAAGCAATTAATTTTTATGGCAATCAAAAGAATGACGATAATCTCAAACAGGTCCAAGAACAAAACCAGGTTTACAGATTTTGTCAGTACAGACAAGCACCCAATAAAAATATACGTCCCTCGTTGGCAGACTTTGAGAGCATATGAAATAAATAATACAACATTAGTGATATTTTGCTCAACTACTTTGAAGAAAAGCAGGGCTTGAAGTCACCAAATTTACTCAATACTTAAGCTCAACTTTTATTTCATTAATTTGACAATATAATTGTTTGTAAAACTTTTTGGTTCAAGTGGTTAGGAAAAATCATCATTTATCGTCATTCACATATAGTTTTTTTTTTTCTATTTTTCTATTTTTGTGTCACAATTACTACTTTTCTGTAAAAAAATTAATGAATATGTTGAGTACGATACTCAAAATTTTAGTAAGTACATTGCACTCAAACAAATTTTTAATATTTCTGAAGTTCTCTTCAAATGAGCAATGAATTTCATCATTATTTACAATTTTATGCTATCAATATACAAACATTTCTAGTTACCGAATAAATTTTGCATGTTTTTACCTTAAAATCATGAAAAGTTAGCTACGTACTAAGTAAATTTGGTGATGTCGGGCCCAGGTCAAACCAAAATTTCAATTATAATCTGTCAATCTTACAAGACAAGCTTTCTGTATCAATTTGTTGATAATTAAATTCAGTATTTTGTTAAAAATACAGGGAAACATGTTACTTTATAAGATGAACAACATGCTACTGTGGAAAATATACAAAGAAATGCATCACATCAACAAGAAATTCTTACTATTGCAACTTGTAATTTTCACATGTAAGTAGAAAAATACACTCAATACTTTGGCTTATACGATTTTAACATGGAAATAAGTTTCAACAACAATAAAAACTTAAAGTCAACAAACAACATTCCTATATAACAAGGCATATATATCAAAAGTCCATGAATAGAAGTTAGCAAAAGCTAATCATAGAATGAGATATGATATACGCCTGTTACAGCACTTGTTATTAAAGAGAGATAACTCTATCATGGCAAGCAAGCTGAAATTTTTGGTGGCGTAAGTGGCATGAGGGAGCAGTCATTAATGTTGAATTTGACAGATATTTGTTCACAAGATGGTGTCCATTGCTAGAGAATGCTGAGATGGGAAAGGAGTTGCATATTGCTGAAGGAGACGTTTGAAGCGCTCATCATGTTTTGACTTCTAAGGGATATCTCGAGCATCATTACAATTTTTCAGCCATGTATGCAGCTTAATTCAATATGTCCGACTGTAATGTGACTGGGGGCACTGCCTCATTTGACCTTACTTTATATAGCAGTGTACACTTGCAGACGGGTAATGATCATATTTAATAGCCCTAATGGTACAGTTTCAAACTTCTAGAGTAATAGACTTCTGATATATATATATATATATATATATATACACACACACATGTACATGTAGGATAGCTTTGGGATTACGTACATAATACTTTAAGTAACAGCACAGCATTTTTATAACGCAAATTGCTTTTATATTACTGTAGAATCAGAAAAAATTTGTTGTCGTTTTAATTTTGTTTATTTTGTTGTTTTCATTTATCAACAAAATTAAAACCACGACGAAATTTTACATAAAGTATACCTAGTAACAGTAATAGGTTCATTTACACAGAGGTTTTTCATTTCAATAAAATTTAATGTCAACAAATCTGTTTTATTTTTTAAACATTAAAATTTTAACCTCACAAAATTTTCTGAATATACAATATATGTACTAATCATGTGTTTACATGTACATGTATATATGCAGCTAACAAAATTTGAATATGTCTTAGCTAACAAACTTAAAACCAAGAAAACACAAAGTATGAATATTCTAGTATAACACTGCCCAAAACTTAACAAAGATAATCTATCAATATGGGGATAATATTTGTATTTGTGACTTGTATGCAAACAGTACAATTCAATCTAAACTGCTAAGACATAAACATGTTTTAGAAAATCTGCTTTTACAATATATGCATGAAATGACTTTCCAAACTATTAATTTCAGAATATTTTATCATATTACAAGTATATTCCAATAAACCATTATTTTTCAAACACCTTTACAAATGTTTCCTAAATTTATATTTTGGTTAATTCATTTATATTATGAAATGATGTAAAGCAGAATGAAAATTAAATTTACCGTTCAGAAAAAAAAAATCAACAGATTAACAGAGCAATAAACAAAAGGCAGTTCATTCTGAACTCAAATCATTATTGAATTCTACAAAATAACTTAATTCAAGAGAAGATTTTTGCTGTCTTGGCATTATTCTTTAACCTCAAGTCGGGTCAAGGCCATGATTTAATATGCTGACACGTGTTTAAATGATACTTAAATGACATGATATTAAAAAATGTACAGACAGTTGAAGACAGCTCATGTTGGCACACAAAAGCAGTATCTGTAGATGTACTGCAGAATCAGAAAATTTCATTGTTGCTTTAATTTCATTTACTTCTTTGTTTTCATTTATCAACAAAATTTAAACCATAATGAAATTTTATATTATTTTTACCTGGTTATAGTTAAAGGTTCCTGCATATTTAAAGGCTTTTTATTTCAACAAAATTTAATGTCAAGGAATTTGTTTAATCTTTAAAACAATGAAATTTTAACCCCACGAAATTTTCTGATTCAACAGTATTAATTCTGGGCATTCAACTTGATGGGTGGTCATCACAGAAACATTGAACTGTATAAGCACATATAATACTTTTAACTAGCACTATGAAACAACTACCACCAATGAATGAAATATTCCAGCTATCCAGAAATGTTATGATGAGGACTTTTGCTGCTTCATGCAAAACAATCTCAAATTACTAAGAGAAAATTTAAGTGTGACCAATGGGATACAAACATAATTTTGAAGCAAAAGTAGAACAACTTTCCAAATGGAATAAAATATGTAAAAATAAATGAAAATATACATTTTTTTCAATAGTTTTTGCAATACAGTATTATATCTGTCCATCATCTATTGAGCAAATTTTTTGAATATTAATTTAAGGAATCTTATTGTTCTAGTACAAGAAAATTGCTGTTTATACATGTAAATGGTGTTTATCATAAGCTATTTAACATTTAACAGATCCACCACATTGTAACTTGAAGGCACCACATTATCAAATTACTTTTGGGAGTAAAAACCACAGGTGGATAATTCCTATGTGTAGATTAACAAAACAAGATGTAATTTTTACTCTACTGAAAAATTAGCACTCTAAGTTTTCAGGTAATCTTCCTCTGCATACTGTTTTTAAAAATTCTTCTACAACAATTTCACAGTACAGCTACGTCCTTAAATTTCAAAACTCTTATTGCAATACAACAGGCAGGGAAGTCAGTAATAAAACAAAAGGTAAGCCCAAGGTTGAGAGAATTTCTCATTTTTCTGAGACAAATATTAGAACTTTTTTCTCATTCAAACTACTAAGCTTTAGATCAAAACTATTTAATATCTAGTTTTTAAATAGATTTGTTAGTCTGTAGCTGCTGAACAATGAAGAAAGTTGTCTCTGATATCACAGATAATGAAGGTCACGATGAGGATACCTCTCCTATGAACACTCGGTATGTGTGGTCACCATGTTGCCTATTTTTTGTGTCACTGTGCGACAGGTTCGTCCCCCTACAAATACAAAAGTTAGGATGATTTCCTTACAGTTAGGCACACACTATCCATATATCTAAACTACTGTTGTAAACCAAGTTCCAGCATTATAATACATGAAGACAAATCTTCAAATGTTCAAATTAGAATAAAATGTCAAAATGTACAAGTCAAAATTCCAGACAACTGGGTTACAACAACTTGAAATCTCTTAAAAGGTGTATGTAAGGGGTATATCCAATGCTTGTAATTTATTTGGATTTATGACATCAAATATTTCATACAAAGCTATTTTCAAGATAAATCATAAATTCATCATGTGGTGTATTTCAGATAAACTCCTAGTTCTTCTCAAATATTCAGAACTAAATAATATCCTATAATAATTAAAAAAAAAACAAAATTAATTATCTGAAGAAAATACTGTTAAGTTAGTGTGATGTAATTTACACATATCAAACTAACAGCACAACACAATAAGTTTATATCCAAACATATGTGTTGGCATTTTTCAATTTTGTTTTAAAACTCTAAAATTTTATTTTTCCAAAGTTGGACAAATACTATCAAATTGTAACAAGGATGTGAAAATTTGGTGATCATAAAATATGTTCTAGAACTTACCTGAAGTATGCGTAGAAGCATGCATTCTGGCACTGTTTTTCAAATGCATATTATGATGTCTTTGGTGCATGTTTTGATGTGTGTGGTGAGCATGATGGGCGTGGTTATGTGCCCGATCATAGTGGTTATGACCAGAATGTCCAAATATATCGTCATTATCATCATCAAAAAAATGCATTGCATGACCATTTCCAAATGGATTTCCAAATCCAAAAAAGCCATCATCATCATCATCTTCATCTTCTTCATATTCATCATCATCATCAAATAAATCATCAAAATTAAAGAATCTATTTCCTCCATTATTACCACCAAAATGGAAAGAAAATCCATCCCTATGATTGTGGTGGCCATTTCTATGAGCACTAAATGCATCATCAAATCCTTTGAAAAAGTCATCCATGTTGAAAGAAAATCCACCAAATCCATTTCCATTGCCATTATTTCCAGTATCTTCTCCAAATTTATCATAATGCTTCTTTTTCTCTGGGTCACTCAGAACTTCATAAGCTAAGGAAAACCAAATTTTGTATTATTTATATCATTTGTATCAATTAGAAGATGTTCAAATTAAACATGTCAAGAGAGGGTTCACTCCATCCTGCTAGGTTATCTGAATTTACTATATACATTCTGGGCCACCTATAAGTTTACTTTGCCAACAGTCTAATATGGTCTATAACAATTAAAGAAAAAAGAAAATTACATATTTTATCCTATAAAACTTGACTATATCACGCATTCAATTTATTTGATACAATTAAATTCTTAAGTTGAAGAAATAGCTATAACTTGCCTACATTAGAAAATTCCATTAACGCTTAAGGATCATAATTTTGGAGTGAGGAACAATACTTCAATACCATTCTAGGTAAAAGGAATGATTGAACTATTTACCAAACTTGATCTATGGTCAGACATGTCCAATTTTTATTGAATTTTTACAAATAAAGTCTAATAATTCTGTCACCAAAAAAATCAGAAATTCAAAAGGTGCTTTCATGGAACCAAACATTGTGTAAAAAATTTGTAATGATTCATCAAGGCAAATTTTAGTTTTTGGGGAAACGAACAATGGCATATCAATATCATAATATGTCCATCAATCAAAGATAAACATACAAAATATACATCAGAATTCTTTTTGTAAGTTCACCTGTCAAGTTTTATGCTAACCTTTCGCAATCTCAACAAATTTTTGTTCTGCATCTTTCTCCTTATTTTTGTCAGGATGATACTTAACTGCCAGTTTTCGGAAGGCACGTTTGATTTCTTTATCTGATGCATTTCTCTTTATTCCAAGGATCTTATAGTAATCTTTACTAGCAAGAGACAAACTGAAGGTCCATATACTGCACAACGCTGACAATAGTATGATGTTTTCACACTTCATCTTTATGTACCTGAAATGAATTAATTTTCTATATCTTCCAATAATTCAATGAATGATATTACTGATATTGATATATGACATATTAGAGCTGCATGTACATGTTCTTCCACTAGACCAGTGTTAACAGATTAAACATTTTGTTGTTGTGTTCATTAATGTCATATCAAAACTGTGATGAAAATTCTACATACATTTTTTGTACATTGTATATCTTAAGTTTAGTTTGTGATCAACATACATTTGTACCAGTTGTACCAGTAAAACAAATTTTCAAGCATTTTCATGTATATCACAGACACTACCATACAATAGGAATTTACAATGTTAAAATTCTTGAATTAACATAATAATTAGAAATTTATATTTTAATTAATGTGGCACAACATACATGACCTATGTACAAGGATTTCCCATATACATGTACATGTAAGTCATGTGACACTTGAAGACTATTTCATGGGTTTGAAAATTTAGCATTCCATAAAGCTGCCTGCTGTCAAAATAATCAAATTACATAGATATCTTACTATGCAATAAAACAAACATGATATATAATGTTCAGATTTTCCTAAAATTATGTAACAATGAAATATGTCACCAAAATATTTGCAAGCACATTATTTACCATTTAACTTATGAGTAACTTTTTAATCTGAGGCCATGTCTATGAAATTTGAATGAGTACCAGTAAGCCCTTTTAAAATTTGCTTTACTAACGATATCAAGATTCATTGTAATTGTAAAATAACGTTATAGTCTGTGTTGCTGTCTACTGCCAAAATAAGCAAATGATGACATCATATAATTGTTTAGCGGTCTACTGCCAAAATAAGCAAATGATGACATCATGTGTCCATCTACATGTAGCTGTCTACTGTAAAAATAAGTAAATGATAACACGCCACTGTGTACATGTAGCTGCCTATGGTACTTCCAAAATAAGCAAATGATAACACGCCAATGTGTACATATAGCCGTCTACTGCCAAAATAAGCAAATGATGACATCATGTGGCCATCTGCATGTACATGTAGCTGTCTACTGCCAAACTAAGCAAATGATAACATGCCATTGTGTACATAAAGCTGTCTACTGCCAAAATAAGCAAATGGTGATATCATGCAATTCAGCATGAGCAAGAAAATTTTTGCTTGGGTTTGAATGGCAGGTTAATATTTGTGTCAGAGGCTACATTCTATGATGGCTCTTCCTAAGTTTGATAACATCACAGAACAGACTATTGCCTCTAAATACAAGTTAAGTTTTTAATACAAGTTGAGATGATCATGTAAAAGATGTACAGGATGTGATTTGATATTTGTTTTATGCCACACTCAACAATTTTTCAGTTATATGGTGGCAGCCAGTTTTTATTGGTGGAGGAGAGAACCTGGTTACAATGTACCCGGGTAGAGACCACCGGCCTTTCACAAGTAAACTGACAAACTTTCTCACAAAAATCAACTTAGGTTACAGCTGAACTCGAACCTGCACCAACCAGAAATGAGAAACTTCATGATTCAAAAACCAATGCTCTTAGTCTAACCAATCAGCCACAGAGGCCCATTCGTGATATAAATAATCCGGCATTCATACCCTGGCAAAAAGTATGTGTCAGTCAGAATAAACATGTGATATACACATATATTATTTCAATTTCTATTTGGGATTTTAAACAAAAACATGTTTGGGTTCAAAGAAAAATATGTCTAGAAATGATAGATGACCTATTGATCAATTGCCAAACAGGTATTTATATTATTTCAAGTCCTCTTGAAGCGAGTAGGTTACCGGAGCTGAAATATTCCGTAATAAAACTAAGAAGGCTTGATAAGAGATTCTAGTGGGGGCAAAAGTAAAATGCAGCATAAGAAAATGGCCCATGACAGAATCCCAAAAAGGATTACTACCAAGACTTAAAGTAGTGATACACCCTGAGGCCTGAATTGTTAACAGTTCTGCAAGTCTAAACCTATTTAATGTTAACTGTGATATCATAAGCAGGCCCAAGGCCTGATGCCGAGTGATCCTTCAAAGTTCACTTTTTTTCCTGCTCTTGCAGTGGCAATGCCAAAGCTAGCAGGGTGGCACTGCCGGTCATAAATTAAATAAAGTCTAAGACATATGGCTGAAAGTTACGTCACTTTGAGTTGCTTGCACTGTGGTTAATCTAGGACATCTTAATTATTTGGGGATCCCTTATATATGATGTATTTGACAACCTTTTTTCCATGAAATGTCGTATGGTAAGGAAATTTCTCTACTGAACTTTTAAAATAGAGTGTTACACTTGTTTTCTGTCGAATATGTGGACATTAACAGTATTTTATTTTACATAAAATATTTAATTTAATCTTAATCTAGTTATTCACCATTCTAATTTTATCCTGTCTCATCCAACTATATATCCTGTAAGTTTGAAATTAATATCTTCAAAAATGCACCAGTTGTAAGGTAGGGTCACTTTTTCTATATATTTGGATTTATGCTAAAAACAAATAATGTAATTCATACATTTTTAAAACCATGTAACTTTTTTATTTTTTGAGATATCAGGATTTTTTCTTGGCTTGTAACCAATTGCCAGGGATGGAAATTTAACTCTTCAAACAAGGAGCTCGTATGTCAGCCTCCCATTTTTTGGAGCCATACCGAGTGCACATCACATAAGATTGTCACCCATCCAGATGCTGACTGCACTCGTCGTTGCTTAACTTAAGTACATGGATATATATTTTGTAAATGCTAATCGTCCAGCCACAAAAGCTAGCTGATGAACTAGGCAGTTAATCTGCCTATATCTAGGACTGTTACACTACCCCCTCCGCTGGACAAACTTTGTCCTGAAGTTTCGTGGGTTCAACATGAAAACCACAGCTTACACTTTGCCCTTCAGCTGCATCTCCTGGATTTCAGGCTCTCTTGCTGCCACCAAATGTTAACTTGCCAAGTGCATCACATTAGATTGTCACCCATCCAGATGCTGACCACGCTCACCATTGCTTAACTTCAGTACATGGATATAAACACTAACCTCCAGCCACAAAAGCTAGCCTGATGGACTAGACAGTTAATCTGTCTATATATCCATGATTGTTACAATACACTAGCTACGTGTAGCAAGATATACTCAGTTTACAAGAATTTCAGTTGAAATTTGTGTCAATTGTGAAAGTGCAAGAGACACCCCCATAAGGATTAAGGTGCAAATAAATCAGTTTTTCACAAAATAATGTTAAAATTTGTAGTTTTCATCCTACTTAGTGTTTAAAATTGTTTCAATAATTAAACGAAGAGATAATCTGCAGTTGTAAAATTCAATATTCCTTAAAGGCTGCCACAGCAAGTGATGTTATCAATTATGTGTCACTGTGTGAGTGTGTCAGTAAGATAACTATGCCAGTCATCAAAAATTGACATGTTATAATTCTTTTACAAATTTTACCTATATTTCTCTGACTATGACGTTATACTCACCAGGAAAGTGTAGATACTGTAAGTGTTTCTGTTTTCTCCAGATATGTTCGTCCAATGTCAACGGCTATCTACTGGCAAGAATGTGTTCAGTATGGCATTCAACACTCGTTTGCTGATGACATTTAGGGTAATGATAGGTCTAAAAATAGAACCGGAAGAAATGAAAAGAGAAACTACACGATTTGAAATTTGATTGGATGAATATGGGCATGTGATGTTTGAATGACGATATTCTCGTTGTTTCACATCCAATGCGAGATGTAAACAAAGATGGCTGACGATCTTTTGCCTTTGCTAGGTATTGGTGTAGTTGGACAAGAAGACAGTGATGACGGTGCAAATACTTTTCAATGTTTTTTCCAACTCGAATGCTTTGATATGCTTATCTTTAGACGTTCAAATCAGCACCGTGTGATGACAATTCCTTCAGATGATAAACCATACCAAAGAATCAAATTGTTCGAGTCTTTCGGTTTCAACAAATTCTTCAGTATGAAAATGAAACTGAAAGGCCGTTGGTGTCACAGGCGTGATGACAATTTGCATGCAAAAATACTAGATTAATAGATACATGCAGATTGTTTTCTTATACGTAAAACAATCTTTTTACAGGTGACTTTTGACATGTAAGACTTTTTGCATGCAAATCCCATAATATGAACTAACGGTAAGGCGATTTACCGAAACAGACTTGCATTACCGAAACAAGGCAGAAACACACTTAAATTAGTAGACCAAGACCGAAATGTCGTAATATATGTTGTCGAATATTTTAAAAATCTAATTTGTAACCTGCTTTATGAGTATTTATGGATTAATTCCGAATAAATTTCCAAAAAAAGAATGACCGAAACACACTACAGTTACCAAAACAGACAGAAACAATACCAAAACACACCACAAATGTACATTGATGACCATAGCAGGCTACAGGATGTTTAAATAATTATTTCAAGTGTATTTTGTAACATGACTAAAGTAAATTATTGATTAAATTTAACGAATAAATCCCTGAAACAAGACCGAAACACTACAATTACCAAAACAGGTTGGTCTTGTTTCGGTACTGTAATTGTATCTAGTCTGTTTTGGTCTTGTTTGGGAAATTTATTAAGAATTAAGCCATAATTATACTTAAATTATGTTACAAAATACATTTTAAATATATATACTTTAACATTTGTAGCCTGCTTCAGTAAATGTGGTGTGTTTCGGTCTGTTTTGGTAATTGTAGTCTGTTTCGGTAAATCGCCTGTCCCTGAACTAATGCATTGCCTCGAAGTGAGCGCAGCTTTGTCATTGTAAATTGTAACATCGTAATGTAACAATTACATTTATTTAAATGCAGCCAATGTTTGCACAGCTCATTTTCTACCCCTTACCATAAAGTGCTCTCTACAATCGATTAAAATCATGCTGAAACTGTTGCCAAATTATATGTAAGATGTATTTGGCACTGTTTTATTGGAACAATAAGATGTATGTAAGCCATCTAGGCTAAGGCTGTTACTAATCCGGCTTTAAATGGGATCAAGCTGTCATATCTAGACTGTAACTAATCCAGCTATTACTGGATTGGGCTGACTACAAACCCATTGTACTCAACCATGTGTATAATTCAACTAATCAGATTAGTCATTTACGACAGCCATGTTTCTAGGAACTGTATGCGGACCCTCATTTGCGATGTACCAGTTGAAACTTTTTGAAACCCATAGTACACACTAGAAGACTGACTGTAAGAGGGAACTGTGATTATTGGGCTTGACTCAAGTTGCAACATTTCTACAATAAAGAGCTCTCTGCGCTTGCATATAAATGTGAACTAGGGCAATTCCTTGAAAGCGAGCGCAGCTCCTTGTTTTACAAATGAGGGAAAAGGCATTTATTGGGAGTCTATTCCCTCACATAAGAGCAACACCTGTCTGGCAAAATGATGTCATAGTTTAATTGTGACATCAAATATTTAGAACATATTAGCACTTCTGCAAAAATATGACCATAAAAGTCTAAAAAATGTTTTATTTGAATAGAGTAACTGGTGAAGCAACAGGTGAACGAGGTCCATCGATAGCCATCTTGTCTGGATTTTTTTCAGGCTCTACAGAGTACAGCTTCTGACACAATCCTGTCACTTTTCTATGTTATGTACACGTGTTATCTATGAGTTGGCTTTGCAAAGGGCCTTTGGCCTTTCGAGCTGTGCTCTCTATCATCACATAATATTTGTTTGGTTGGGGGGGGGTTCCTAAGCCTGATTGGTGATATTTAAAAATATACTGATTTAAAACATGAAGTCTGTCATCTGGAGTCAACTTGTGTTTGTGTCTCACTGGAACCTAAGGTGATTTTATGAGAAATTTTACTTGTGGTATTAGAGTGGTCTTATCCCGGGAACATTGAAATCAGGTTCTCCCCTCAAATTCTAGTTGGATCAGCACCAAGTGATTTCTTCACCCAATTTATACATATCGCCACCTGGTGAAATCTGCACCTTGTTATTTCAGCACCTAGAGATTTTGATTGACACCTAGATTATGCATATCAGCACCTAATCCCTTTGGGGATTCTGTTGTGTTGCCCCTGTCAAGCAGGGGCACACTACAGAATCTCCAAAGGGATTAATCAGCACCTAGTTATTTTGGCACTTTTTTCTCTTATTGAATTATTTTTGGCAGTTGCTTGCAATTATTACTGTAAGTGGCATAATTATGCAACAATTAGAATCTAGTCTTTCTCAAAATCATTTAATTGCTCCCCTTGAATGACTGCTTGTCCAAAGCAATGTTGTGATAGCATATAACATGTTTAAGTTCAATGTGGGGCATGTTTTTCCAGTAATATGAATTTGTCACTTATAATTGTTAAGATCGCTCATTACACACACATAATTTTTGAATATGCATCCTCGCTGTGGATATAAAAAATTTCTAAATACCTTTTTGATACCTTGATAAATATTATGAAGTGCTGAAATGAATATTTCTAAGTGCTGATTTAACCATTCTAAGTGCTGATTTTCATATTTCCGAAGTGCTGAAATCACTCTCGGTCAATTTTACTTGTATCCCCCTCTTCCACCATCAAAAACTGGCCGCCACCATATGAATCATTGAGTGTGGCATAAGGCACCAAAAATACAGACAAACAAAAATATTTGTTTGCACATTAGATCTTATTATTAAATGTGGCACTGCTGACCAGACCTATTCCAAATGCAAAAATGATATGTATTTTCTCCCAAAATATGCAACTATTCTCAATTTGGAATTTTAAAATAAAGGATAAAATATTTTCAAACAAATGTCTTAAATTAAGCTTTTCTGTTTCAGTTCAAATGTTGTACCGGTATATTTTCCCAATTTTTCGGACCTGGACCCAGAATTTAGGAGGCAGGAAAATCCCTAATAATTGTATAATTAATATATCATGAATAAAATTTTCAGTCTCTTTCTGTTTTTAGCCCACCATCAACAGATGGTAGGCTATTCATATGGCCCTGCATCTGTGGTCTGTCCGTCGTTCGTCCCTCCTGAACAATTCTTGTTACCGCTATTTCTCAGAAAGGAAGTTTGTTACCGCTATTTCTTGAAAAGTACCAAAGGGATCTACTGGAAATTTTACATGAAGGTTCCCCTTGAGATCTAATTGCGCATATTACATTTTCAGAGAGATTGGAATCCAATATGGCCGACAGGTGGCCATCTTGGATTTTGACCAAAGGAAGTTTGTTACCGCTATTTCTTAAAAAGTACTGAAGGGATCTACTGGAAATTTGACATGAAGGTTCCCTTTGAGGTCTAGTTGTGCATATTACATTTTCAGAGAGATCATAATCCAAGATGGACACCGGTGGGCCATGTTGAATTCCAGTCTCTCTTAAAATGTAATATGTTAGTTCAAGTTCAGTTTTGCTTTAATATTGTGAAAAAAATATCTCACAGAAATATGGATTTAAGTTCAATGTTGAGACACAAAATGAGAGAAAAGTAGAGAAAAGAACAGTCTGTCATAGATCAGACATAGAACATTCTATGGTGGGTGCCAAGATCCCTCTAGGTATTTTGATTTAGATGAATAGAGATATTTGGTTTTTATTTTCAGATTCGGAATATGATACATCTTCAGAAGACGACGATAACAGAAATCAAAACAATGGTTCACAAGAAGAAAGGAAAAGGTCAATTAGGATAAGACAGGAATCCTTCACATTTGATCCTTCGTTACCTAGTGCTCATTCTGTAAGTGTGTAGTTGAACATTCTGTTAGTTTGAAATTTTACACTTTTAATTTTTGTATGTGAAGTTAATCTATGCCGGTGTCCAATTTGTAGGTCAGGGAAACTCACTTTGCAAGTCTAAAGCCAATACCAGTAGTTCTCAATAGCTTAGTTCATTATATTATAGGGGAAATTTTTAATTTCGTTATTCTTCATTCCCCAAATGTTGATTGCTCATGCTGGTGTTTTGGTTGAGTGTTTGACTTGAGAGAGGATGGTCCCAAGTTTGATTCCTGGTACTTGGTCATACATGTACCTAGGATTTTAAAAAAAGATTATAACTTTTCTTTCTCAAAGTGTTCAGCATAAGAAGTAAAACTTTGATGTATAAAACCAAGCTCCCATCTCATGACAGGCATGCCATGTAAACAACCCTAACTGCATTGGCTTCACACCATAGTTGGTGACATGTCCATGTAAGTAAAAATTCTTGGTATAAGATATACAACAAGAGTAAAACAATTTCCCAAATGTCCTTTCTTCAGATCACTGCCTGAAATTCAAATACAATAGAATAAATATATGAAAGATTTCTTTGATGGGACCCTTACCAACCTGTTTTTAAAGTCCTGACTCCAATTTTTGAGGCAGTTTGGTCACTTATTTTCATTTCCTTAAAAAGACATGACTCCAATTTTTGAGGCAGTTTTGCCCACTTATTTTCATTTCCTTAAAAAGACATGACTCCAATTTTTGAGGCAGTTTTGCCCACTTATTTTCATTTCCTTAAAAAGACATGACTCCAATTTTTGAGGCAGTTTTGCCCACTTATTTTCATTTCCTTAAAAAGACCTGACTCCAATTTTTGAGGCAGTTTTGCCCACTTATTTTCATTTCCTTAAAAAGACATGACTCCAATTTTTAGGCAGTTTTGCTCACTTATTTTTATTTGCATGTTAAAAATCTAGAAATTTTGTCCAATTTACATACCACAAAAAGAAACAATTTGCCTACTGACCATCCCACTTCTAAAACTAGGCATCCAGGTCGGGCCACATCAAACGTACAATTTGCCTACTGACCATCCAACTTTTAAAACTAGGCCTCCAGGTCGGGCCACATCAAACGTACAATTTGCCTACTGACCATCTAACTTTTAAAACTAGGCCTCCAGGTTGGGCCACATAAAACAAACAATTTGCCTACTGACCATCCGACTTCTGAAACTAGGCCTCCAGGTTGGGCCACATAAAACAAACAATTTTCCTACTGACCATCCGACTTCTTCTAAAACTAGGCCTCCAGGTTGGGCCACATCAAACAAACAATTTTCTAAACATGGCCTGAGGTATTCCACTGGATTCAGTGGATAAATGAAAGGACAATTTACATTTAGTTTTTTTTTAGCTCACCTGAACCGAAGATTCAGGTGAGCTTTTCTGATCACTTTTTGTTCATAGTCTGTCCATCCATCAGTCTGTCTGTCTATTAACTTTTCACATTTGCGACTTCTTCTCCAAAGCTGCCAAAGGGATTTTGATGAAACTTTATAGCAAGCAAGTACTAAAGGTCCTCTACCGAGTTTGTTCATTCCGGCCAGATTGGCCCTGGGGTGGATCCAGGGTGGGGCAAAAGAGACCCAGGGGGTACCCCTCTTTAAAAATCTTCTCCTCCAAAATCGCTGCATGGATTTAAAAACTAATTGTATCTGAGTGATCTACATAGATATATTATTCAAGTTTGTTAATTTCGTTGAAATCGGAAAATAAATTTTTGTCACATTTTTGACGTCTTTTTAGACTTTGTAATTTTCATTCATATTTGTATGATTTTGTTGATTTTCTCCCTTTTATTCATTATGATTCATTCATTTTATGTTTTACTTGTGGTTTGGTAAATAAATGCTTCCTGGAAAAAAAATTTGCTGAAATTTAATTTTTTGAAATTTTTATGATTTTTTTTTTAAGATTGCAAAAATGAAGGGGAGGGGGAATTCTTGCAAAAATGAAGGCGGATGGAGGTAATTTTTCACAATTTCGACTTCTTCTCCAAAACCACTGAATGGATTTTGATGAAACTTTATAGGAAGCAAGTATTCAAGGTCTTCTACAAAGTTTATTCATTTCAGCCAGATCAGCTTAGAGGTGGATCCAGGATGTGTCAAAAGAGGCCCCAGGGGGTACCCCTCTTTAGAACTTTTCTCCTCCAGAACCGCTGCATGGATTGAAAAACTAATTGTATCTGAATGATCTACATAGATATATGATTAAAGTTTGTTAATTTCGTAGAAGTTGAAAAGTAAATTTTGGATGTGATTTTGACGTCTTTTTACACATTGTCATTTTCATTCATTTTTGTATGATTTCTTTGATTTCATCCTCATTTATTCATCATAATGCATTCATTTAATGTGTTTTACATGTAATTAGGTAGATTTGGAATTTTTTAATGGATTTTTATAAACTGCAAAAAGAAGGAGGGGCATTTTTTCACACACTTGTTCTTCAAAACCACTGAAGGATAAAGGAAGCAAGTACGTTATCCAAGTTCCCCTACCATGTTTATGTTTTTTGACCAGATCAACTCAGAGGTGGATCCAGAGTGGGTAATAAGGTCTCAGAAGGTGCCCCTTTTTAAAAATCTTCTCCAAAACTGCTACATGGAATGAAAAACTAATTGCATCTGAGTGATTTACATGGATGCATGATTCAATTTCCTGTTTTTAGACTAAATTGGAAAATTAATTTTTGACACGTTTTTGACATCTTTCCTAGCTTTGTCATTTTCATTCATTTTTAAGTCTCCTCCACTCCCATGGAGTGTTAAAATAATTTGTAAATTTGGGATTCCCATATTTGTAAGATACCAACACAGTTCAGGTGAGCAATGTGGTCCATGGGCCTCTTGTTTGTAAGATTTCTTTGATTTTCTCCCCATTTATCCATCATGATCATGCATTCATGATTTATTTCATATTTATTAAGAAAAGTTGAAGAGAATGAATATTTATTGTCTTAAAAATGAGGTGGTCTTTATACTATGTTCCACGGTATTTGTAAAATACCGACTTGTTCAGGTGAGGGATGTGGCCCAAATGGGCCTCTTGTTCACTTATCACTTGGCTGTATTTATGATTATGAAGACTTGTTGATTTTGTAGTATTTAGGCAATGATTTAGAGGAAGTTAGAGGAAGAACTATTCATGATGAGGATAGTCAAGTGACTCTACCAGTGATACAGCTTCCTGGAATGGTTCTGGTACCAGGCCAAACAATACCACTTCATCTCTTCCATCAACACACAGTAGCCATGTTAAAAAGTGTCGTGGACTCTGATAAAACATTTGGCATTGTAGCTTACAGGTATGCACTAATAGCAGATCTCTTAGTAATTGTCCCCACAATACAAAAGGTGATCATTGAGAATCATTGAAGTAGCTATGAAATTATAATGTACATGTAGTGTAATTATTTCCATAAACCTTTTAATCTCACACCTTGATTGATTTGCCTTCTCAGTCAAAAATATGAAAGGATATCAAAAGTGTCTGGCACTGGTAAAAATATGTACCTGTTTAGACCCAATCATTGACACTCATTGGTTTGTGTTGGACAAGACAAAGTCTTCTAACTGTGTCCATACCATTCATTTTTGGCTTGTGTTCCATTACCTGTATGTTTGGTGGTCCAGCATATAAATGCATATGAGTATTTGAAAAAATGTGACACTTGCCATGTACACTAAATCAGAGATGATTGATATGTGAAGGTCAAAAGGTCACATGATGATTAGTGGTTACAGAGTTCTTGCATATAACATAATCAGTACTCTATTGTGATAAAAAATTTGAAAATACATTTTTTGTGTATATTTACTGATTTGATAAATTAATTAAAATCTTTGATGAGAGTTGAATTGAACCTTAATGTATCTACATGTTTACAAGCATTTTGTTTAACTTGATTTGGCTAATCCTGGATGATAGATGAAGGTTGAATTGTAGGTTTGGAACTTTAATATATGTACATGTACTTTACAAGCATTTTATTTAACTTGATTTGGCTATTAGATAGATTCCATTGACAAGACCAGCTGAAAAAAAAACTTGAAAAACAGTTACATGAAATAGAGATCTTTCTTACTTGACCAGGAAATTGTATGAGCATACATGCTTAAAATAGTTTGATCATAGATTAATATTTGTCTTTAATATGATTTTGCAATGATTTTCAGTGGAATTTACAGCCATTTACTGACTGACTGACATCCCCCTGAAATATGCTTATTTCCCCCAAAATTTGAGTCTGTTCTTCCAAATTTGCTGAAAAGTATACATCTTTGTCCATTGATATTTGCCCAAGGCATGGATACCTCTTAATATGGAGAAGAGAAATCACTGTATTCTGGTTTATGCATTTTAATGCGTCTTTGTATAACTGATTTTTTAATATGTTCAAATATTAATTTTTGTTTTGTTTTGTTAGTTATGAAGAGTCTGATGGGAGTCATACAATGGCAACTATAGGTACTACCGCTGAAATTTATTCTGTCAAAGATGAAACTGATGATCAAACTGGCTTATCATCTATTAGGGTCAAGGCCAAAGGACGACAAAGATTTGAAATTATTGAATCAAGAAGAACAGCAACAGGGTAAAAACAGCATTTGTAAATACATTTGTAGTCAAGAAAGCCACTCACTTAAAAAGACTTTGAATAGAAAGATCAATTTATCTCTACACACCACTTAGGGCCTACTTACAGAGAAAACTTTGGGTTTGTATGTCAGTTGATGGAACTGCATACTGATTTCACTGTTTTTATATAGACTAAAACATATAATATTACTGGGTTCCATTTGATATAAGGATTGAATGGTTGAAATTCAATATATTTGTAATGATGCTATTTTTTTAACACAATGATACAAATCATTTAGGATGGACTCCGCTTTCCTAAAATAATGATAGTTTAATTTCTACATACTTTAATTTTAGGATTCTGATGGCTACAGTTAAAATTTTAACAGAAAAGGTTATGCCAGACTTCCTAGAGGGAGCCAGACCACCATCTCATTGTAAATTTTGTTGTAATCCATCAGATCAAGACAATGTTGTTAAAACTGCTGTAAACAGACAGGGTCAAGTTATAGCTAATGTTTCTATGGTAAACAACAGACAGGTAAGTTTCCACTATTATCGTATTAGAGGAATGTTAGAATGGTTATTTGTTATTATGCCCCACTTTTGTTTTTGTAACCTGGTACCTAGGAGGACCAAAGACAAGCTCTGATTGTGGGTTACTTTTTTGGTAAGATTAATGGCAGAAATCCATATAATTTCTTTGTATAAAGATGAGTGAGATTTTCCACATATCAATCTGTTTAACTATGTATTTCTCATCGCTGCTGTCTGAAATATGGTCATTTGCTTAGGCAACCTGATCTTTTATTTTGAAAAATCTATAGACATCAAGTTGTGTCCTGACATAATTCCATTTAATTGAGACTTGAATTCCAACTACCCATCACTTTTGTTTACATGTCATCCTGTGTCCATTTTGGATTTGTAAGAAAATCTGTATGCTTGCTGATTGGCTGACGAAATAATGTGACCGTCCATTTAAGGAAAACCTTTCTACACTTCTGTTTACCTATGCCATCTTCATTTCACAAGCTGTCTTGGCAAATTTTGGAACATGTGCACAGTGCCTAATTAATGAGACCACCATCCACACAACTTTGCATCATTTAGAGATCTAGGATTTATATAAGAATTTCATCAGTGTTGATGTTATTTTTAAGTACCTATCTTTCATCTTAGTAACTTTTTAACTTTAAAAATTTTGTCAAAATCATAACTTCTATCACTTTAAACTATGCTTTAGAAATCAGAATCAGAATAAGATTAACAGATGAGAAGATTAAGTTTAGTCTCTTGATTTTGTGAAAGTTACTGAAATCCAATCATTCAACACTTTCATCATTGATCAGTATTTGCATATGGATCCTATAATTAACTCAGGATATTCATCTTTATAACAAGCCAGTATGCCAGTGTATGTTTTCTATTTTAGATCAACAGGTTCACAGCAGCCTATTACACCTGGTGGCCACCGTGGGTATACAAGATGTATGATCCGGTAAGTCAAGAACAAGTGTTATTTCTTGTTGGTATCCTCTTCAAATTTCAATGATTTTGAATTTTTGTCTTTGTCATTTAGGCCTACATTGTAGATACAATTACAACCTTAAGTGTATTGGCCAGGTGTGGATTCCTCATACAAGAAAAGTATACATGTAAACTAAGGATCAACATGTATATATTACATGTATCTAGAAGAATATTCTTAGCTTGTAGACATTCCTAAATTATATGGTGTTGGACTTCAATCTGAGTACCATAGTATTCTATATAGATATTGACAACATATAGCAAGGTGATATAAAAGGATCATATTGATTTTCACCTGTTAAGAGTGATTTCCACCTGTTTAGATTGATTTTCATCTGTTTAGATTGATTTTCACCAGTTTAGATTGATTCCCACTTGTAAAGAGTGATTTTCACTATTAATAGTGATTTTCACCTGTGAAGAGTGATTTTCACCTGTTTAGAGTGAGTGATTCACCCACCTGTTTTAGATTAGATTTTCAATTGATTCCTACTGTTTAGATTGGTTCCTACTTGTTTAGAGTGATTCCCACCTGTTAAGAGTGATTTTCACCTGTTAAGAGTGATTTTCACCTGTTTAGAGAGATTCCCACCTGTTTAGATTGATTTTCACCTGTTTAGATTGATTCCTACTTGTTAAGAGTGATTTTCACCTGTTAAGAGTGATTTTCACCTGTTTAGATTTCTATTAGATTGATTTCCACTTTTGATTTGTAGTATGTAGTATTGTAGTATATATTTTTAATCTGTAATATTTGTTAATACATATACCAATATTGCTGTCTTTTACAGGAAACAGTAATGAGGAATGTGAAAGATGAATTACAAAAATGGAACGAGTCTTACAAACCAGAGAGAATGCCAAATAATCCAATAGAACTCTCTTATTGGGTTTCACAAAATTTACCATTGGATGATCGAATGAGATTGAATTTATTGATAATAGATAATGCCATTCAACGATTGAGATGCTCTTTGAGTATTATGCAGAAGGTGAGTGTATACTACTAAGTACATGTATATAAGTATACAAGGTACCATTTGTGTAACACACTGTATCATAACACAGTTTATGTTGCCACTGGAACCCTTATTTGAAACTGTGACCCTTCCTGAGGTTTTCGATTTGAATTCTTGAAAGAAAAAAGTTTAAACATGCAAACAGCCCAATATGTAATTATTTGTGTGTAACTTTTGTGGGCTATCCAGATAAAATTTTGGTCTTCATTTGGCTGCCTCATTTAAAAAAGCCAGTTACGCTTCTGGTTTTGATATTTTCAGAGTGTCCTTATTGTAGATCAAGGTCTTCAGTGACTGGTGATACAGTCAATTCTTCTATTGTTGAACCTGTTGCTTCAAGTTGTATTAATATTAAACCGTCTGCTTAAACATCAAAATGTTCAAAATGTGCAAAAATGAGTGAGAAAATATTATATCAACATCTAGAGATTAAACAAAAATATTGTAACTGCTGAAAAAATTAGTCCATTTCTAAAAGCATCGACAGGGAAAATAAAGGAGAACAAAAGATAAGCAAAACTTACATTTTTTAAACAATCTTGTTTCCAGTGCTAGTAAATGCATTTTGTTTGGCAATTTCTTTATACATATTTTACACAGCAGATGTAGAAAATGATGTTGCAGTTAAATAACAAATTAAAAGATAATACATCTTATTACCTGTATTAGGTACCTGATACCTGCTGACAAGGGAGAAAACTCTGACTAACAAAAAGACAGAATATGTACTGATCTTTACTTTTAAATGTTCAGGTGCAATACTGATTCACTGTTCCCCAGGTAGTGATTCTTTCTACCCCAGGGTAGCAACAAAGTGAAACACATATTTTTGATTTTTCAAACCCTTGTCAGATACAAATAAATAAGGTTACAAAGAAATAATGTATATGTTTAAATAAAATATACCGATAGATGTTGTTTAAGAATTCCTGTAACATTGAAGACTAAACTGTATTTGTATAATAGATTATAATGTTTTCTGACTCAACATATTTTATAAACCCTTTCCACTTGACTACTGTCCTGTAACTTTGGACGGCAGACCGATACATTTTCCTATAAAACTGATTGTCTTTTGACGTAATTGTCCAGGAATCTGTATCATTTTGCTGTCGATATTACAGGACTGTAATTAAGTGAAAAGAGTTTAAATTGCAATTCTAATTTCAATTTATTTCCTATTAATGATTGTCTTTTGACGTAATTGTCCAGGAATCTGTATCATTTTGCTGTCGATATTACAGGACTGTAATTAAGTGAAAAGAGTTTAAATTGCAATTCTAATTTCAATTTATTTCCTATAAATGTATTTAGTTTTTTTTTTTTACTTTAGTTCTACATTAATGATATTTATGATCTGTTCAGCATGTACAGTATCATGTATTTTATATATATTCTGTGTGAAGCTAAAACTTGTGTCTATCTGTGTCTGTTCTTTATGTGTGATGTTGATTTAACAGTGTTTATATTATGCTGTAGTTGGAATTAAGTATTATTGTTTAAATTTCAGTGTTCAATTCTTTGCTGTAAAGACTGTGAAACTCAAATTGCCAGCAAAAACGATGTGTTTAGTTTGTCAGTGGAAGGCCCTTTGGGAGCTTTCGTAAACCCTGGTGGATATGTGCATGAAACAATGACTGTATACAAAGCACAAAATCTTAATCTAATTGGACGTCCATCAAAAGAGCATAGCTGGTTCCCGGAGTAAGTTTCTTTTAGTGGGGAGGGAGGGGTGTGAGGTTGAAAATTTATAATATGGTAAATTCGGGTTAAATGAACTGATTGTTATTAATGAATTCTTCCATAGTATAATCTCATGTTAATGCTGGGTAGGATCAATACGAGATTATCTCACTTGTGTCGATGTATATTATACTATAAATTTATTGCCCTGGTTTTAGGGAGACATGAGGATTTGTTTAACAAAGGCAAGTCATATTTCCCGAGGGTGAAGCCCGAGTTGAATATGACTTGCCTTGGGTAATTATTTTGAAAATGACTTGCCTTGGGTAATTATTTTGAATATGACTTGCCTTGGGTAATTATTTTGAAAATGACTTGCCTTGGATAAACAAATCCTCATGTCTCCCTACAAGCAGGACAATAAATTGTCAAGGGTTTTTTTCATGAGGGAGGCATGATGCATGCGAGGGAAATATGACATACGCGAGGGAGATATGATGCACGCGAGGGAGACATGAAGTATAATCTCCCTGACACGTGACGGCTCTCAACCAATCCATGACTGTGTTTTATTAATGAGGTATAATAATATTTTATATCATATTATATTCATAAGTCACTTTGGGATTGATCAGTAAACTGGTGTAGTAACATATTTTGTACAGCAGAAGAATGTCATAGCATTATGTTATTTTGTACAGCAGAAGAATGTCATAGCATTATGTTATTTTGTACAGCAGAAGAATGTCATAGCATTATGTTATTTTGTACAGCAGAAGAATGTCATAGCATTATGTTATTTTGTACAGCAGAAGAATGTCATAGCATTATGTCATAAGTCACTTTGGGATTGATCAGTAAACTGGTGTAGTAACATATTTTGTACAGCAGAAGAATGTCATAGCATAATGTTTTTCTGTTACTCATTGTAATGAATGAGATTTTCTGGGTGGCAGCCACAATGTGATTCAAATTTGATTTAAGAGTTATAAAGACTTTAAAATACAATCTATAACTTACCTATAACAATAATAGACAAACAATAAGAATAAATAAGCATTTAATAAAAGAGAAGCATCGAAACTGATATCTTTAAAAATGGTGAAAGTTTATTTGTAAGGTTGGCAAGGACACTGAAAAATACAAACCACACATAAATATAACAAATAGGCCATGGTGATGTGAGTTTATTCCATTAATTATTGGGAGATTAAGACGAATTTATACTAGTAAGTTACTAATACATGATACTGTAACAGAATACTATCATTCTGTATCAAGATTCAATCACTCATTGGGATTAACATGTCAAAAGCATAAGTTGAACCATTTGATACAGATATATTACAGAGCTGAAACAAATGTTAAAGTACATGTATTTGTTAATAGTACCTGAAAGGCAAATATTGAAATATAAAATTACCATTTTAGTTTTCAATAAATATCTGTACCTATACCGACATATATAATGTGCATCTGCATATAATGCGCACCTACCGTAATTTATCTGCACCAAAGTGTAAAACAAACGTTATATAACACAGATAATGTACATCTAATTTCAATTTGATTAATTAAGTGACTACAGTATACCATACAATATTCTGAATATTGAGGATAGGAACAATTTTAACTTTACATTGAGACTGTCCTAATTGAGATTCAAAGGAACTTGCACAAGATAGGTAGTCATTTAATACAGATCAGATGTTGTGAATAAGTTACTTGTTTACAATCTTTTTGTATTCAGTGAATCAAATTGCATGAAAACAAATCTGATAGATGTCAGAATATTTATTAATTGAAAACAATTAAAGTTTTGCTTGCATTAATTGATATATAATTAAAATCAAGATCAATCTTATTTTATCCAGTCATGGCTAGGGGGGGGGCTTATTATCACTTATTAAAAACTTTTGGATTATTCTGGCCTGTATTATCATAACAACTTTTCAATTGCTTTTAATACAGTCCAGTTATATCGGATTAGGTCAAGTCTAGTACACGGAAAAGTAGTTCTGTTCTGTTTTAAAATTACACCAATCATTTAAACCTAAGTATCCTATGATAATTAGTCTCTGACAGAAAGCATAGTCCCTATCAAAAACCTAGTCCCAAAATTGAAACTAAAACAACAACTTCAAATGAATGGTAATCTGTCGACAGGTCAACATGCTGTTAAATGTGTCAGTAGCTGACAGGTCAACAGCATTGAGAATCGATGGAGGTGTTATTGGCACATAAAACACAGGGTCTTTACATACAAGGGGTCAGGGGGTCACTCAGACAATTTAGATTGTGTTTTTGGTTTTTTTGTTGATTAGATATGTTATCAAAATTTTCATTTGTTCTAGATATGCCTGGACAATAGCACAGTGCAGGAGGTGTTCCTTTCATTTGGGATGGAAATTTACTGCTACAAAGAAGCATTTGATACCACAAAAGTTTTACGGATTAACACGGGCATCTGTGGTTCCAGGAATCCAACATTTGGATGAGAGTGGTGATGAATGGATGCCAGTAATGTGATATTATGACTTAAAAGTGCTGTATGAAAGATTTGTTTTTATTTATGATAACTTTTCTGAGATGATTTAGTTTAAGATTTGGTAAACAATTAAGTACTATGAATCGTTTTGAAAAAGCATGTATTCATGCAGGCATATATGTGTCTATAGACAAATTTATGTTATCATTGTTTTATTTAATTCATCTGCTAAGTGATAGCTTTTCAGTAGTTTTAAGGGATTATTTCTTCAGTTAAAGTGAACTTTTTCTACATAGTTTAGTAAGCACCCACGTTATTGTCAACAGGAAGTACATATATCCCACATCAGTGTCAACAGGAAGCACATATATCCCACATCAGTGTCAACAGGAAGCACATATATACCACATCAGTGTCAACAGGAAGCACATATATCCCACATCAGGGTCAACAGGAAGCACATATATACCACATTGGTGTCGACAGGAAGCACTTACCAGTATATAAGTCATAGAACCAGCTGTAATATACAAATAATGTGTGACAAATTTTTATTGGCATTCAAAAGCTTTACAACATGAAACATGAAGTCAGATTCTATCAATGTAATTATTACTAAAATTAAGTATTGTATTACAACTTAAAAGATATGATTTATTTTTATGCATTTACCACCATCCGGCATGTTTCTTTTTTCATTGATCATGTTGATTATGAAGTAAATAACTGGAAGCTCTTTGATGCAATGTTGTTATTGCTGATATATTGATTACAAGTATATTACTGTTTATATGAAGTCATTCTCCAGACCGCAGTATTTCAAGATTATTTAAATACTGCTAACAGAAAATAGGAAAAGAACTTCAGTGGAGTTTTACAGCTATAATCATGTGTAATAGTTTACATTTGAACTAGATTTTATGAAGTGAAATGATTAGCAACTGTATCAACAAACTTACAATTTGTATGGCTTAAGGTAGGATATAATGTTGTTTATCTGTTGTGTAATCATTGTCACTCAGAGGTTATCAACTTTTCTGTGAAAATGATGTAAGTCATCTAGATGTACATTGTTATTACTCCGCTGTATAATTGCTGTCACTCGGAGGTTATCAACTTTTCTGTGACACATGATGTAAGTCATCTAGATTTACATTGTTATTTCTCTGCTATATAATTGCTGTTATTTCTCTGCTGTATAATTGCTGTCACTCAGAGGTTATCAACTTTTCTGTGACAATGATGTAAGTCATCTAGATTTACATTGTTATTTCTCTGCTATATAATTGCTGTCACTCAGAGGTTATCAACTTTTCTGTGACAATGATGTAAGTCATCTAGATTTACATTGTTATTTCTCTGCTATATAATTGCTGTCACTCAGAGGTTATCAACTTTTCTGTGACACATGATGTAAGTCATCTAGATTTACATTGTTATTTCTCTGCTGCTATATAATTGCTGTCACTCAGAGGTTATCAACTTTTCTGTGACAATGATGTAAGTCATCTAGATTTACATTGTTATTTCTCTGCTATATAATTGCTGTCACTCAGAGGTTATCAACTTTTCTGTGACAATGATGTAAGTCATCTAGATTTACATTGTTATTTCTCTGCTATATAATTGCTGTCACTCAGAGGTTATCAACTTTTCTGTAACAATTATGTAAGTCATCTAGATGTACATTGTTATTTCTCTGCTATATAATTGCTGTCACTCAGAGGTTATCAACTTTTCTGTGACAATGATGTAAGTCATCTAGATGTACATTGTTATTTCTCTGCTATATAATTGCTGTCACTCAGAGGTTATCAACTTTTCTGTGACAATGATGTAAGTCATCTAGATTTACATTGTTATTTCTCTGCTATATAATTGCTGTCACTCAGAGGTTATCAACTTTTCTGTGACAATGATGTAAGTCATCTAGATTTACATTGTTATTTCTCTGCTATATAATTGCTGTCACTCAGAGGTTATCAACTTTTCTGTAACAATGATGTAAGTCATCTAGATGTACATTGTTATTTTTCTGCTATATAATTGCTGTCACTCAGAGGTTATCAACTTTCCTGTGACAATGATGTAAGTCATCTAGATGTACATTGTTATTTCTCTGCTATATAATTGCTGATATTTCTCTGCTATATAATTGCTGTCACTCAGAGGTTATCAACTTTTCTGTGACATCTAGATGTACATTGTTATTTCTCTGCTATATAATTGCTGTCACTCAGAAGTTATCAACTTTTCTGTGACAATGATGTAAGTCATCTAGATTTACATTGTTATTTCTCTGCTATATAATTGCTGTCACTCAGAGGTTATCAACTTTTCTGTGACAATGATGTAAGTCATCTAGATTTACATTGTTATTTCTCTGCTATATAATTGCTGTCACTTAGAGGTTATCAACTTTTCTGTGACAATGATGTAAGTCATCTAGATTTACATTGTTATTTTTCTGCTATATAATTGCTGTCACTCAGAGGTTATCAACTTTTCTGTGACAATGATGTAAGTCATCTAGATTTACATTGTTATTTCTCTGCTATATAATTGCTATCACTCAAAGGTTATCAACTTTTCTGTGACACATGATGTAAGTCATTTAGATTTACATTGTTATTTCTCCGCTGTATAATTGATGTCACTTAGAGGTGATCAGCTTTTCTGTGACACATGATGTCAGTCATTTAGATGTAGGTCTACATTGTTATTTCTATGATGTGTAATTGCTGTAACACCGAGATATTAAAATTTTCGATCACACATTATGTCAGTCGTGTGTAACTGCTGTTACACTGAGGTTTTCAAGTTTTGGTCATACATAATTTCAATGTACCTTGATTGCTTCTCAATGTTACTAACTGTTAATGCATGTTCTTTAAAGGTCGTGAGAAGATGTGTTAAAGTAGAAATCCAAATTCTGAAAGTCAAGGTCTTGATATGACTGAGATAGTTGCCGTTATGATACTTTCTAGTTTACTTCAAATACGAGGCAGTGAATACTGTATTCCCAGAAATTTTCGCCTCTGGATCATTTTTGCCCTTTTGTTACAGGAAATATATTCTCCCCATTTTAAGTTAACACTATATAACCACAGTATCGTGAATGGTATGTATGTCTGTGCTTAATTTGCCTTCGTCTCTTCAATGGGGCGAAAATAAAACAGGAATGAAAATTTCCAGGTAAACAGTATTTAGTAAACAACACTTTTAATGTGCCAAAATGTGTAAGTTATATACATGTATTGTTATACCAGATTTAAATTAACAAATATTACTTCACCTGTTTTGAAATGTACAGAATATTAAACCATGCAAATGTATGGGTTACTTTGAATCTTTGAAACTGCTATGACAGGAGAATTGAAACATTTTGATATTTTTACAGAACATTAATTATTCTTGTAAGAAACAGAAAACAAGGAAAAGAAAAATGATTTGTTGTCTGTTGTAAGCATGAGTTGCTTAAAGTTTTGCTTAGGCAAATGTTCCAATAAATCTTTATCCACTATATAATGTGTTTGTTAAAGATTTCTGTACATGAGAAGTAAAGTATCTCATCTGGAAAAATAAAGCCAGAGATGAAAAAGAGAAGAATAAGGGCTGATTTTTTTATGTACAGTCTACCATTGATTATTTTGTCTCTGGGGAACCAATTGGAAGTTTGGTAAATCAGTTGCCCATTTGTTAATCTTTGAAATAATTAACAATTATATTTAAAACTGTATGATATATTATTTGCTGTATACAGCAAAAAGTTTGAATAATTGACTTCCAGATAATCCTGATATAACTGTAATTATTTCCATGTGATACCTTGCTCTTTACAAATATTACCCATCAGATGGCAATGGAATACAGATTGATTACCTCCCTTTGTTACAGTCTCGTTAATTGTGTCATTGGTGCTCATTATTAGAATTTCTTAAAACTTGGTTAATCATTTCATAGATTTTGGTAAATGGAAAAAAATTCTATTGGAACTACTTTTCTACATGGAATTCCAGTCATCCAAAATATCTGATGACGTCAGTTTCATTCATCCAAAATATCTGATGATGTCAGTTTCATTCATCCAAAATATCTGATGATGTCATTAATGTCATACTCAAGTTTTGGCATGAGTTTATTTTCCCCTGTGGTGTGAACATTAAAAGAGGATTTTTTAATTTATCTGTACAGCATGTATTCAATGTATTAAATACAAATCACACAAATATTTCTATCCACATCATCAGACTGCGCTTGATGGTTAGAGTTACACTCTTGTTGAACCCTTCCACTACACCAATCTGGTGCAGTCTGATGTTAGGGCCCACAGATAACGTATAGTTTTGTCTGTTGCCTAGACTCTGAGTAATGCAATGTTGTAGACTCGTTGAGCACTAATGTCATGCACCCTGAGTAAGACTGAGTAAAAATGCCGTAGACTCTGAGTAATACATTGTTGTAGACTCTGAATAATACATATTCATAGACTTGGAGTAATACAGTGTTTTAGACCCTTGAGTAATAGTTTTGAAGACTCAATACAGTGTCAAAGACTCAAGTTATACTATGTCATAGACTCGGGAGTAAATACAGTGTTGTAGGCTCTTAGTTATACAGTGTCATAGACTCTGGTACAAACAGTATCATAGACTCAGAGTAAATACAGTGTTGTAGACTAGGAGTAATAAAGTGTCGTAGACTTGGAGTAATGCAGTGTCATAGACTCGGAGTAATACAGTGTCATAGACTTGGAGTAATACAATGTCATAGACTTGGAGTAATGCAGTGTCATACACAGAGTAAATACAGTGTTGTAGACTCGGAGTAAAACAGTGTTGTGCACTTAGAGTAAATACAGTGTTGTAGGCTTTGAGTATTATAGTGTTATAGACTTGGAGTAATAGTATTGTAGACTATGAGTAAATACAGTGTTGTAGACTCAGAGTAATACAATGCCATAGACTTGGAGTAAATAAAGTTTTGTAGACTTGAGTAATACAGTGTCATGGAGTAATAGTATTGTAGATTCTGAGTAAATACAGTGCAGTAGAAACAGAAATACAGTGTCATAGACTTGGAGTAAATAAAGTGTTGTAGACTTGAGTAATACAGTGTCATAGACTCGGAGTAGTGCAGTGCTGTAGACTCGGAGAAAGTAGTTTTGTAGACTATTAATACAGTGTCATACAGACTGAATAATACAGTATCATAGACTCAGAGTAATACAGTGTCATAGACTCGGAGTAATGCAGTGTTGTAGACTCAGAGTAGTACAGTGTTGTAGACTCAGAGTAGTACAGTGTTGTAGACTCAGAGTAATACAGTGTCATAGACTCAGAGTAATGCAGTGTTGTAGTACAGTGTTGTAGACTCAGAGTAGTACAGTGTTGTAGACTCAGAGTAATACAGTGTCATAGACTCAGAGTAATGCAGTGTTGTAGACTCAGAGTAGTACAGTGTTGAAGACTCAGAGTAATACAGTGCTATAGACTCTTGAGTAATACAGTTTCATAGACTAAGAGTAATACAGTACTGTAGACTCAGAGTAATACAATGTCATAGACAATGAGTAATACAGTGTTGTAGACTGGGTAATACAGTGTTGTAGACTCAGAGTAATACAGTGTTGTAGACTGAGTAATACAGTGTTGTAGACTCAGAGTAATACAGTGTTGTAGACTTGGAGTCATACAGTGTTGTAGACTCAGAGTAATACAGTGTCATAGACTCAGAGTAATACAGTGTTATAGACCTAGAGTAAATACAGTGTTGTAGACTCTTGAGTAATAAAGTGTCATAGACTCAGAGTAATGCAGTGTTGAAGACTCAGAGTAATAGAGTGTTGGAAACTCAGTGTAATATAGTGTTGTAGACTCGGTGTAAATACAGTGTTGTAGACACATACATACATTGTTGTAGGCATGGAGTAATAATGTATCACAGACTCCAGTAAATACTATGTTCTGGACTCAGAGTAATACAGTGTTGTAGACTCAGAGGAATACA
Organism: Atrina japonica; assembly: GCA_030159075.1. Taxonomy (NCBI): domain Eukaryota; kingdom Metazoa; phylum Mollusca; class Bivalvia; order Pterioida; family Pinnidae; genus Atrina; species Atrina japonica. The sequence goes on along the minus strand of BROG01000231.1, from coordinate 912,474 downwards.
GTGTTGTAGACTCAGAGTAATACAGTGTTGTAGACTCGGAGTTATGCAGTGTTGTAGACTCAGAGTAATACAGTGTTGTAGACTCAGAGTAATACAGTGTCATAGACTCTTGAATAATACAGTGTCATAGACTCAGAGTGATACAGTGTCATAGACTAAGAGTAATACAGTGTCATATACTCATAGTAATACAGTGTTGTAGACTCAGAGTAATACCGTGTTGTAGACTCAGAGTAATACAGTGTTGAAGACTCGGAGTAATACAGTGTTATAGACTCGGAGTAATACAGTGTCATAGACCTAGAGTAAATACATTGTTGTAGACTCAGAGTAAATACAGTGTCATAGACTCAGAGTAATACAGTGTCATAGACTCAGAGTAATACAGTGTTGTAGACTCAGAGTAATACAGTGTTGTAGACTTGGAGCAATACAGTGTTGTAGACTTGGAGTTATACAGTGTTGTAGACTCAGAGTAATACAGTGTCATAGACTCAGAGTAATACAATGTTGTAGACTCAGAGTAACATAGTGTTGTAGACTAGGAGGATACAGTGTCATAGACCTAGAGTAAATACAGTGTCATAGACTCAGAGTAATACAGTGTTGTAAACTCAGAGTCATACAGTGTCATAGACTAAGAGAAATGCAGTGTTGTAGACTCATAGTAATACAGTGTCATAGACTCAGAGTAATACAGTGTCATAGACTCAGAGTAATACAGTGTCATAGACTCAGAGTTATACAGTGTTGTAGACTCAGAGTAATACAGTGTCATAAACTCAGAGTAATACAGTGTCATAGACTCAGAGTAGTACAGTGTTGTAGACTCATAGTAATACAGTTTTGTAGGCTTGGAGTAATACAGTGTTGTAAACTCAAAGTTATACAGTGTTTTAGACACAGAGTAATACAGTGCCATTGACTTGGAGTGATACAGTGTGATATACTCAGAGTAATGCAGTGTTGGAGACTCAGAGTAATAAAGTGTCATAGACTCTTGAGTAATACAGTGTCGTAGACTCAGAGTAATACAATGTCATAGACTCGGAGTAATACAGTGTCATAGCCTCAGAGTAATACAGTGTCGTAGACTCAGAGTAAATACAGTGTCATAGACTCAGAATAATACAGTGTTGTAGACTCAGAGTAATACAGTGTTGTAGACTCAGAGTGATACAGTGTTGTAAACTCAGAGTAATACAGTGTTGTAGACTCAGAGTAATACAGTGTTGTAGACTCAGAGTAATATAGTGTTGTAGACTCAGTGTAATATAGTGTTGTAGACTCAGTGTAAATACAGTGTGGTAGACACAGAGTAATACAGTGTTATAGACTCAGAGTAATATAGTGTTGTAGACTCAGTGTAATATAGTGTTGTAAACTCAGTGTAAATACAGTGTTGTAGACACATACATACATTGTTGTAGGCATGGAGTAATAAAGTGTCACAGACTCCAGTAAATACAGTGTTGTGGACTCAGAGTAATACAGTGTTGTAGACTCAGAGTAATACAGTGTTGTAGACTCATAGTAATACAGTGTTGTAGACTCGGTGTAAATACAGTGTTGTAGACACATACATACATTGTTGTAGGCATAGAGTTATAAAGTGTCACAGACTCCAGTAAATACAGTGTTGTGGACTCAGAGTAATACAGTGTTATAGACTCGGAGTCTATAACACTGTATATATATATATATATATATATATATATATATATATATATATATATATATAATTCCATACAGAAAATGAAAGTTATATCAGTCGAAAAGTTTTGACATTTCCATTCACTTTATGTGATTTTTTATATTCAGGTTTTTAGTGCATTCAATTTTTCATTTATTCATAGCTTAATTAAAAGGGGAAATGAGTGCACTAATGCAAGTTTGAACACATTCAACATGCCCACAAGAAATGAATATGTTAGATTGTCAACTTTCTTGTGTGCTTGATTAAAACTGTATATTTTTTGTAGTCTTCTTTTCACATTGGTTGATGGTGCACAGATGAGTGCAGATAAACTCATCAACCCCTAAAAACAATGACCTCTTCTGTAAATCAATGATTTAGGTCAGCCCAAGACTCACTTTGGTCTCTCGTTTATTGATCTCAATTTAATCCGGTGAATGTATATATGTTTTGTTGTTATTACTATTTTATTAATTTATTTATTTTGTGGGTTCGGGTTCGGAATACCAGTTCCTGTTAAACACTCTTTTGTGCAAAAGGTTCATAAGGTATCCAGCATGGCAGACGAAAATAAGTCAGCACCTTGCGATTCACCTAAATTGAACAAATTAGAGCCTACGAAGGAAGAAGACTATGGATCTGAACTATACCCAGAGAGAAAGAATCCCGTAAAACACAGTTTACAGAATGACATATTGCATCCAATTCAAAAACAGTGTGAAGTGAACGTGGCAATTTGTATGACGACCCGTGAGTTTAAGAAATAGGCTAGAGCCTAGGAATGAATTCTCAAAGTCAAACTGAAAGACATAATATCTGGACATTTTTATTTATGAAATCCTTCGTTATGTACGGTTAATCAAACATGGGTTAATTAGTTTTATTAAGAAATACTAAAAATAAAAATAACTCGGATTAAATGTCAAATCTTTATTCAAAGTCAAGATCATATGGTGGACTTTAGTTTTCAAATTTCTGATAAAGACTAAATAGTAAAGTATCAATAACATCTGTAAATTTTAATGCCGCAGTGAGTGCAGGTCATTTGTTTGATTTAATAATGTTTTCATGGAGTGAAAATACTTTATTTAGGCATTGCCTGTAAAAGTGCATTTAAAATAATAAGTTTCAGGGCAGTCCATGGAATACGAAAACATGGGTACTACGAATAAGTGAATAGACACTTAATAAATGGTGGTTCATGAAGCAAAATTATAGATAACATGTGTACACAATATAGAATAAAGACCGAACCGTGTCAGAAACTAGACACTGTGGAGCCTAAAAAAGTTCTCCAGACTGATGGTTAACTATTCTCTCTATAAAAAACATATTCAAATCACGTTTTGGGGACTTTTCTGGTCAAAGTTTTGTTAGATGTGCTAATGTTCTATTACGTCTAAGTATTTGAAGTTGTTTTGTAGGACAGATGTTGCCCCTGTGAGAACAGATAGACACTCAATGAATGCTTTTTCTTGCATTTGTAAAATAAGGAGCTGCACTTGCTTTCAAGGCTTTACTTCATAACTTCATATTATGATTATACGCATTGCCTATGAGAGAGTGCAGTTCAAAATGAATATGTTTCATGTTTTACTTTTAGTTTTAGATTGTATGATAGCATACTCATAACAGTAGGCACATAGGTCATGAAGCAGCAAAGTGAATGAGCTTCATGATCAGGTACAAGAACAAACATTGGTAATTAACCATGAAAAACATGATATCATATGACCTCAAATATTAAGAACATTAGTAGTTCCTTCAAAATGTGTTAATATGAACTGCAAAATGTTTGCTAGTACAGTAGTTCAGTACCGTGTTATTATGCAGTTTTAAATAATGAATTTCAGTGTTCATATAGTAAGTGAGACATTAGTATAGTATTGCAATGTGACCCACAATTTTGTTAAACTCTTTTCTAAAAAAAAAAAGACAGATCTATTTACCTTTTTTTGGTTACAGTACTGATAGGTTTGATCAAATTTATATAATTATTATATGTATTTTAATGCAAGAGACATACATGTAATTATTAAAATTACTTTTACCAGTATTGTATAAATGTCTTTTTTTTAGTACAGTCAAACCTGTTTTCAGCAGCCACTTAAGGGGGATTTAAAAAGTGGCTACATAAGACAGGTGGCCTTTGGTTCCAGGTTGAAAAAATCACAAGAAAATTGGTGTATAGCGTGTATAGAAAACATGTATATTCATGACATGATAGTTTGATGTTAAGATGATAGGTGTCCATGTACATTACAGAACCTGAAAAAAAAGATACATCAACCATCCTAAAAAAAAATGGCCGTGTCAGACAGGTGACTGCAGGTTTAGGTATTTTCATATAGTGAAATTGATTGGGGGACAGAAACTGGCTATTGAAGACGAATGATTGCTGAAACAGGTTTCCTTTAAGGCAGGTTTGACTGTAGTTGAAATGGACAATCTTTTTAAAAAATCTTGAGTCCATGAAAACTTGACCATGAATATTCACCTTGTAGGTCCGACAGAGAAAGAAAAAGAAATACAACACTAGTTATGCTTCGAGAGATACCCGGATGCTCGGAAGCCCCTATAGACTATTTTAAAGTCATTTTGGCTTTTAAATTACATGGTGTGAGGATTGCAATACCAGTTGTTGGTCTGTTTGTATTTTAAAATTAAGCTCAAATTCATAAATTATAAAGTCATTTATATACATCTAGTTACCTTTTTTACAGTTTGTTTGAATTTTCAGTATATAATCTTGATATTTTCAGATCCTGGTCTGCTTCTTTTGTCACGGGCAATGAGAAAGCATGGATGGTAAGATTCTTTGTTAGTTCATTTATTTCAATTACATATGATCAGTCCTTACAGCATATCAGTCTCCAAATACACTGGGGCTGTCATTGATGAGAAATTCTATATCGATAAGTAGAAAGTATCGATATATCGCTAAATCCAATAACTTGGTACCTCTATGAATGCATTCAAAATAAATAGATTCATTGTAATATTTAGTTGTTTTATTGTATTTTTGACTATCTGAAGATGAAAAATGCAATTTGCAAGGAAAACATTGTTTATTTGAACAAATTGAATAATTAGAAAAAAATAAATATAACATAGATTAGTTCAGTAACATGAAGTAAAACAAATGGAAAATTTTAGAAATAATAAAAGAAAATACATCCTGTGAAATGCATAATAAATATATTGATACTTAAAAAGTGTATCGATTATCGTATCAAATCAATTTTTATATCAATATTGAGTCTATCAATGACAGCCCTAAAATAAAGTATTGGATTTGTTTTTCTATTTTGTTTAGTTATTGTTCTATGTCTGGCCAAGAACTTTTCCTTTACATTAACATATCACAGGAGTTAATAGACCCTTTTTCAGACACGGTCCTGTACCCCTCCAATTGGGAATTTTACATTGCAATGTGCCAAATTGGGACAAAAGTAACTGTGGTCATTTAATTCATAAGAATAAAGACACAAAACTTGTGATTCATTTAGTTTCTCTTATCTGACTGACAACATGTTGTTCATCTGAAGACTTCAAAGTGCAAAGTACATGTACATGTGTACTAATTTCTCCTTTCTACTGTTTGATACCGAATGTGAATATGTATATGTATCATTAACAATACCATAGTTTTACAAACACTCCTCAAATGATACAATGGGAAAATGAGTTGAAATATATTTTATATGTTTTATATTAAATCATCTAATGAATTATCAGCTAATTAAAAACTTAATGATACAAAGAGAAAATTGATTATAGTCACAGAAAGAAACGTTTAATTTTGATGTTTATTTCTGCATTGTATGTATTTAGGAATCCTGGATCATAGTTTGAAATAAAAAAAGATAATTATCTATCAATGACATAAAAGTCAAATCTATAACGTACAAGTGGGAAAGTTTTCTATACAGAGAAGGCGGAATAAATTCTATATAGAAATATTTCCCCATAGGGGAAGCTTTTCTATGTAGGAAATTTCTGGAGGGGGGGGGGGGGGGACAAAGGTTTTCTATATGACACAGGCATGACATAATAAAGAACCTTTATTGCATTGGCATCAGTCTATAATACAGGTCAAAATTTATTTCATCTATAGCTGGTGACATCGCCATAGGTGAAACAAAAACATGACAAGCATTTTCTCTTGAGTTAAAGTCAAGCTCTAATAAATAAATAAAAAATATTGTTACATTTCTAAAATGTTTAATGATAATAGATACATTACATTTACAGCGAAATTAATTTAAGAAGACATATCTCCTGTGAAAAATGTGGAGAGGGTGTAAATGGGGGATATGATCCTGTTAAAAAGCAGGTAAGAAAAAGCATGTCTTAAGACCTGTTGAAAATGTCAGAAAACCCTTACAGAACTGTAAAAAAAACCAGGTAAGAAAAAGTCTAATAGAACTGCTAAAACAGGTCAGAAAAAACATACATGTATCTTAAGAACTGTTAAAAACAGTAAGAAAAAGTATGTCATATGAAGTGTTACAAAAGGCAAGAAAAACCCTTACAGAACTTAACAAACATGTGAGAAAAAGTCTAAGAGAACTGCTAAAACAGGTAAGAAAAACCATGTCCTCAGAACTTTTAATCAAAGTACTGACAGTAATTGCCTATTAAAGTATTTTCATTCTGATGGTATTATTGATTCATCAATACTCTCAAAATGCTTTTTATTTCTTTAGTGTATGTAAATATATATCTATCTAAAAATTTCATTCTTACATTTATTTCTTCATTTATACATGTAATTATAATTATTTGTTTATCTTTCTATTTATTTATATATATATTTATTTGTTTATCATTTTATTCATTATTTTGTTTATTTATACATTTAACAATTTGCCAGTCAGTCTATTAATTCATTTATTATTATCTAATAGTAATCTGTTTATTTATGACTGTTGCATGAAAAATATCAGTGCATTTAGTTCTTATTACTGAGTGAGCTAAACACAGTACTTTCAGCAGTTACCTCTCCTCATTATATTTGATCGATTTGTAGCTTGCAAACAATATTTACAATGTCTCCATATTTGAAAAAATGACATGTTTTCTATTTCATGTCACAATATTTACAATGTCTCCATATTTGAAAAAATGACATGTTTTCTATTTCATGTCACAATATTTACAATGTCTCCATATTTGAAAAAATGACATGTTTTCTATTTCATGTCACAATATTTACAATGTCTCCATATTTGAAAAAATGACATGTTTTCTATTTCATGTCACAATATTTACAATGTCTCCCTATTTGAAAATATGACATGTTTTCGATTTCATGTCACAATATTTACAATGTCTCCATATTTGAAAAAAATGACATGTTTTCTATTTCATGTCACAATATTTACAATGTCTCCATATTTGAAAAAATGACATGTTTTCAATTTCATGTCACAATATTTACAATGTCTCCATATTTGAAAAAATGACATGTTTTCTATTTCATGTCAACACGGATTGACGTATCAAGAGTTAAACAATTAAGACATAAAATATTTTTACCCACTTTGTCCATTTTCATTCTTAATACGTACTTAAATGACGGTACATTTTTGGAATTCTGCCATTTATACTTCAAGATATATTCTCAATTATTGTCTAATTCATATTTCAAAAGTCTTATTTAAGATCCCAAAACGTCTCAGCTTGACTTTTTGGCTGTATGAAATCACTTGTCCACAATATAGTTTAGTTTCCTCGATTTATATCAGCATTGCTTTTTCCGGTAAAGTCTTGTTTGTGACGTAGTTTTAGCAACACCATATAGAACGTATTTTAACAGTCTTTATTCAAATAATTAACTTTAATACCATTTGAGAGTTACACTAATTGAACAATAAATTATTAATGTTTCATGCACCAAATTTCAAAATAATAACAATATTTCACAAGTCATATTTTGTCATTTCAATTCACAGATCATATTTTATCATTTCTATTCACAGGTCATATTTTGTCATCTCAATTCACAGGTCATATTTTGTCATCTCTATTCACAGGTCATATTTTGCCATCTCTATTCACAGGTCATGTTTTATCATTTCTATTCACAGGTCATATTTTGTCATCTCAATTCACAGGTCATATTTTGTCATCTGTATTCACAGGTCATATTTTATCATTTCTATTCACAGGTCATATTTTGTCATCTCTATTCACAGGTCATATTTTGTCATCTCTGTTCACAGGTCATATTTTGTCATCTCTATTCACAGGTCATATTTTGTCCTCTCTATCCACAGGTCATAGTTTGTCATAATGTTGTCAAGTCAGCCAGGGGTTTGACATGTGGCGTTCTTCTACATGAGTTAATCCATGCATTTGACCAATGTCGATCCAAAATGGACTTTACCGACATCAAACATGTTGCTTGTACAGAGGTATTGTTATTTTTTAGTTTTTGAAATTTATTAAAGACACCATGTCAAAATTATATGCAGAAATACTATTTTAATAGAAATGAGAAAATATCAAACTATGTTTCATGATACTTTTGATATTATGACATTATTTTACCCTAATACTTAATGAGAATCCATTACTTGTGTACCTAGGATGTTTATAATTGTATTATATATATAAACGAAAGGACTAGAAGAACATAGATAATCATTGTTCACTAAAATGCACTATTCCTGTTAATTGCATATTCCTGTAATTCGCATAATTTTCTCTGATATTTTGGCTATGCAGTTAAGAGGAATCCACTGTATTCTGAAAGTGCTGAAGTCAAATTTAATATGTTCAAAGTTCAATTACACTACATTGTTTACACTCTACTTAATAGACCGTTTTCGAGTTGCTCCATTCCATTCAGTTTTGTCGGAATAGTCTGTACTCATGTCACATTACTCCAACAGAAAGTCTGGCAAGGTCACTTCCGATTTTGTAACATTTACAGTGACAACATTCAGTAATATCTTGTATCAGTTGCGAGGAATAATGTGTTGTAAAGATGACAAGTGATGACACTTCTGTAGGTTGTTTTTCAAATCTGACACCTGTCACTGCATAATATCCATATTCCATGTTGTATATATAATAAACTGCTTAACTGAAAGTGATGCCGTAGCTTTGCTGCACTACTTATTCTATGAAAGTGCTTACCATTATATTGAACCCAAGATGGAATGGAACAATTCGAAAAAGGTCTATTGTTGTACAATCATTTGACACAGAAAAAGAACCGAGAATAATGCAATTAAGTGCCTTTGTCAAGTAGTGAGATGTTATGGTTTTGAAAAATTCCATATTGTATTACAATCAACCTCATTTTAATCAAAAGCTTCAAAGGTTAACAGACATGAAATTTTTTTTTTCGTATATACTTTTATATGACCCATATAACCAATAATTAAAAAAAACTGCAATGTTGAAAACCACACAGATATCAAAATATTTACCTTTAAACGATCGGAAAATTTGGAGTATGACTTAAGTACGGTGGTGTCCGCTATTCTTATCAGTGTCAAAATATGAATACAGACTTGTGTATATGAAATGTGTGATTACAGCGTAGCATTTAGATGTACGTAAGTAAATTGGTGGATAAAAAAGAGGTGTTTATTTTTTTCCAAAACATTCAAGTTTCTTCTGTTTGATAAGTGACAATAGATAAATGCATTTATTTTATCACTTATTATTTATCATGATATCCTTTCCAGATTTAAAGGGGGGAAAATCTGACCATACGGCAGTAGGCCACGTGGTATTAAGTGAGCGGGTTATCTATAACTGAATTACAATTTCAAACTTGCCTTCAGGCAATCGCTGGTTGTATGCAGATTACCCCTCTGGATGTATGGGGACTCAAAGTTTGATGAAAAGTAGATCTGGATGTTTTTAGGATTTTAATCAATGTTATATTGGGTAATTTTTTTCTATCAGGCACGTACCAAACAATGACTGACAATGTGTGCCATTGACACTGCAGTTTTCTACATTACAGAAAGTTTCAATAAATAGATATACCTCAGTTACTCTCTTATAAAAATACTTTTTTATCATTCATTGTTACCAGAGCGCATCACGCTTGTTTACCACAGCGTTTGAAATGACTGAAACTCGAACCTATGTGCACGTGTCATACATATTGTGTAAAATAATTTTAATTAAAATTGAACATGAAATTCAGAAATATTAAATTATTAAAACCTTCAATTAATTTTATATCTTAATATAATAAATGTAATTTTAGATAACAAATAGATCACGGTAGTTTTTTTTATCTCAAGCACATTCCCACCTATACTGGTGACTTGTGCCATTTACATCGCATTTTTCAGCAAATTTTGTGTATCAGAAACAATTTTATTTTTAATATCATTTAGGTACCATGGACGTCATTCGTTTTACACGTGTATATCCAACACACATGTTTACCACAGCTTTTGAAAGATGTCGATGATAAAATAATGGTCTTCATAAATTGATTACTGATGATCCAAGATAATACATGTAATTCAGAAATATGAGTTTATAAAAACCGTATCAGGAAAATAAAATTTAATTTTGTCAATTTGACATGTTATTACTTTGAGTAGCGATCACAGGTTTGAGCGAATGCACTAAGTTGAAAATGTGAAACACTAAACTGACTCTCAAATGTTTAATATTCGGCAAGATATAAACTTTTTATGTTGATTTTTTTAAACATAAAATGATAAAGTTGAAATTAAGCATCCGTTTATAGTATCAAAGATTGTCAGTTTTTACCAAATCCTGAACACTTTACCTGATTTTACTGTCTGAGCATTCCCTAATCCCGCTTCTAAAGAATGCATCTAGAATGCTAATAATTTTAGATTTGATTCATTTACAGTTACATGCTAAATTTTTGTTTGTTTACTCCGAGACCTAAGAACAAATTTATCCAGTTACCTTTTTTTTCGTACTAAATTAAATACATTACAATATTTCCATATAAATAGTATGGGAAATAATTCACATCACAGACTAGTAACGTATAAATCTCTGCACAGACAAACATTTTCCCTCCTTCAGAATGTGTTATATATGTCTCTGACCATACTGTACCAAATCAAGATGAATCTAACCTACAATTTTAATTGTTTCTGTACCAAGTCTGCTGTATCTTGTCACTTGCCTGATCACACAGGTGACCCACAAAGTATATGCACTCGAGCTAATTGAATCAATACTGTGATTGAAAGGCAACTGACTTGCAAACTGGGTTACCTGTACAGATAAGTAAGTGGTCCTTAAAACTTCCCCTTAAAATGGGAACTTTTAAGGACTGCCTCCTACCTGTACAGGTAACTCAGTTTTACAGTTAGTCACCTGTCAATTGATTCAAATAGCTTTAGTTAGTATGTATGTTCTGTGGGTCACCTGTCTGTTCAGTCAAGTGAGAAAATACAATGTATGTCCATTTCATCTATTTTGGTGCTTTGATAATGATTTTAGCAGTGATATGTAAAACTAAAAATGTTAGGCATTTTATATATTATTTTCTTGACTTCAGTTTTTAAAATATATTCATATTTCTGAATAAAATGTATAATTAGCTCACATGATTGCTTACATGAACTATTGCAATTGTTCTTTGTTCGCCGTCATCTGTTGTGTGTGAAACATTTACATTTTAACTTCTCCTTCAGAACCACTTCAACTTCTTCTTAAGAACTACAGAACCGATTGTCTTCAAACTTAGTACACATGTTCCTTATGAGGTCCTGACCAGATGGTTTTTGGGGGGGGGCTTATCAAAAGTCCAAGATGGCCACCCTGGCATCTGATTTGCTGAGACATTTTCAACTTCTTCTTAAGAACCACTGAACCAATTACCTTCAAACTTAGTATACATGTTCCTTATGATGTCCTGACCATGTGTTTTGTGTTTTGGGCTGATAATTCAAGATTGCCGCCCAGGTGTCTGATTGGCTGTGACATTTTCAACTTCTTCTTAAGAACCACTTAACCAATTGCCTTTAAACTTGGTACACATATTGTATTCCTGAACAAGTGTTGTTTTTCAGGCTGATCTGGAAAACCAAGATCACTGACCTGGTCTCTGATTGTATGGGATATTTTCAACTACATGTAAATCTCAAGAACCACTGAACCAACTCAACCAGAACACCTTAATTAAAGCCATATTGCTCTTTGCCAAAATGTTGATTGTCCACACTGTCATCATTACTATGAAATGTATACTAGTCACATTAATATTCTTTGAAATGGATGAACTTTAGGATGTAGAACCCCATATTTACACAATTATAACTCTTTGTTAAAGTTTTGTGATGGCCGTACTATGAGGTAATATCATTAACTTTGTAATTCAGTATTGATCACATTACAATGTGCAATGCCCACATTCTATGGTCTGCAACCCCTTGTTTGCAGAGTTATGGCCCTTTGCCATTATGTCACCAACAGATTGTCTTGAAAATCTGAAAATCCACAATAGACACCAAGCCATCTGATCAGAATAACGTTAACAAGAAGTGTCATTGTTTGCACAGATCATATTCATTCCAACATTACCACCATTCCTTAATTCTCTTTAGTTCAGTAACATATAACTTTTTGCTACAAATTATCCTCATGAAAAAATTTCTCGATATCAGTTTTAATAAATTAATATTTGTGAAATTCATGTATATTTTTGAATCATTATTATTTTATGTGGTCTATTTTGTCGTTGACATAAGTTACATACATGTATAATGATTGACTTTTAATTGTTTTAAAAGCTGTGGTAAACAGGTGTGTTCAATGTACATTGTGTGTAAAACCAGTGACACCCTTGGTAAAACTAAAACAAATAATAAATATAATGAAGAAATCATGAAGTTTTGTTTCAGAAATGAGATATGTATTATGTATTATATTTCATTGGGTAAATTTTAAGTTCTGGATGACAAATTCCTGGTGCAATACTCTCCTTCTGAGGGCTATAACATATCCACATACGAAGATATTTATACACAGACAACACATCAATGGGATTATATTTTGCTACTCATAGCACCAGAGTTCACTTTAAAGTGGTGGCCAGAGGACCCTGATTTAGATGTCCTAAAGATCTTCCTACAAATAACTTTATCAGGGAGGTGTGAAAAATTATAGGATACTTGATTATCGGTATCTATGGCTTAATGAATGTTAAGTCACATAGAAAATAGCGGTAGCCTATAGTTCCAGAGATATATGTTAGGCTTTATATATTGCTGACGGATCTAAAATAAATATAATAACTGGATAGAAAGTAAAGTGTTCAGCTACTAAGAATGATATTCTAGAAAGAAAGAAGAATAATACAGTAAATCTAGGCCTTTAATCTTACAATATCAAGTCTTGCACCAGAGCCATATATTTAGTTTTTATCTTAATACTGCTGACCACCACATGTACATCACTTTCCGTTTAGAAGACCTAGCTATTTGGCATAGGGAAATTACTCTTTCTAACATAACATTTTGTTACCTTTTTTCACCTGATATGTGTAAACAGAGGGTATATCTAATCAAAAGTGTAATAAAATCAACACCAAATAATTTCATGTCGGTTGACCTTTAATATCTAATTAAAAGGTTTTAGTCCTTTTCCTACAACTGAAAATGTTTTTCATAATGAATGTTTTATACAAATATGCAAGTTACATTTGAATCCAATTTCTTAAAAAAAAAAATGTTTTCATAGATTCGAGCAGCTACAATATCACATTGTTCTGTAATGGCAGCACTTGTAAATGGAGATGCCTCTCCTGTAAATATGGCAAGGAGACAGAGGGTAGGTAGTATGTCTTTTTTATTCACTATTTGTTTGTTGTTGTTATGCCCCTGGCCTGAAAGGTTTGACTGGGGCATCTAGTGTTTGGATCATCCGTCCATCTGTCTGCTTGTCTGTCTGTCCGTAATTCCGTTCCACTTACATATATTACATGTATTTTCAAGTTTTTCAAGTCAGATTGAGTTAGGCATTTGTATCTTTTATCATATTATAATGCTAAATAAGAAATGTATCCGGTCTTTTGACCATCTCTTGCCTCAGAACTTTTGGCTTATGTTATTGCTGTATGATAGAAAAACACCCATGTAACCTTAATTAGGTAAGGAAAATAATTATATGATTATATGATACAAATAAATCTAACAGACTGGAGATAAACAGATAATCAAATATTTAAAGGTAAATTATATGAAAACACTTATTGGGGCTAATCATCATCACATTGGTCTTCCATGATGTTTTCTTTGTCCCTTAGACAGGGATGGGGTGATTCATTGCTCTTTGGTCTTTCAAGACATTTTCATTGTCCTCTACCACAGGGATAGGGCTATTCAATGGTCTTTGGTCTTTCAAGATGTTTTCTTTGTCCTCTACCGCAAGGGTGGGGGTATTCATGACATTGGTCATACAAGACATTTCCTTTCCCGTCTTGCATGAATTGGGCTATTCATCATGACATTGGTCTTTCAAGACATTTTTATTAGTCCTCTACTGCAGGGATTGGGGCTATCCATGATGATATTGTTCTCTCGAAACATTTCCTTTGTCCCCGCTTGAATGAATGGGGGCTATTCACCATGACATTGGTCTTCCATGACTTTTCCTTTGTCTTCTACCACAGGGATGGGGTCTTTTCATTGGTCTTTGGTTTTTCAAGATGATTTATTTGTCCTGTACAGCAGGGGTGGGACTATTAATCATGACCCTGGTCTTTCAAGATGTTTTTATTTGTTCTCTACTGAAGGGGTTGGAGCTATTGATGGTCTTTCAAGACAATCTACTTGTCTGAAACCACAGGGATATGGGCTATTCATCATGCCATTAGTTTTTCAAGACATTTTCTGTCCTCTATTGCAGAGATAGGGGTTATTCATCATGCCATTAGTCTCCCAAGGCAGTTCCTTTTACTTCTACTGGGATGGGAGGCTATTGTGTTTTTTTTTTGTTCCCTTTACTGGGATGGGAGGCTATTGTTGGTTTTTTGTTCCCTTTACTGGGATGGGAGGCTATTGTTGGTTTTTTGTTCCCTTTAATTGGATGGGAGGCTATTGCTGTTTTTTTGTTCCCTTTACTGGGATGGGGGTATTGTTGTTTTTTGTTCCCTTTACTGGGATGGGAGGCTATTGTTGTTGTTTTTTTTTTGTTCCCTTTACTGGGATGGGAGGCTATTGTTGTTGTTTTTTTTTTGTTTCCCTTTACTGGAATGGGGCTATTGTTATTTGTTGTTCCCTTTACTGGGATGGGAGGCTATTGTTGGGTTTTTTTGTTCCCTTTACTGGGATGGGAGGCTATTGTTGTTGTTTATTTGTTCCCTTTACTGGGATGGGAGGCTATTGTTGGTTTTTTGTTCCCTTTACTGGGATGGGAGGCTATTGTTGTTTTTTTTTTGTTCCCTTTACTGGAATGGGGCTATTGTTATTTGTTGTTCCCTTTACTGGGATGGGAGGCTATTGTTGGGTTTTTTTTGTTCCCTTTACTGGGATGGGAGGCTATTGTGGGTTTTTTTTTGTTCCCTTTACTGGGATGGGGCTATTGTTGTTTCTTTTTTCCCTTTACTGGGATGGGAGGCTATTGTTGTTTTTTTGTTCCCTTTACTGGGATGGGAGGCTATTGTTGTTTTTTTGTTCCCTTTACTGGGATGGGAGGCTATTGTTGGTTTTTTTTGTTCCCTTTACGGGGATGGGGCTATTGTTGTTTTTTTGTTCCCTTTACTGGGATGGGAGGCTTTTGGTTTTTTTTTGTTCCTTTTACTGGGATGGGAGGCTATTGGGGTTTTTTTTTTCCTTTACTGGGATGGGGCTATTGTTGTTTTTTTTTTTGTTCCCTTTTCTGGGATGGGGCTAATCTTAATGACATTAGTCTTTTATGATATTATCTTTGTCCTCTGCTCAATGATTGGAGCTATTAACTGGTCTTTGGTCTTTCAAGACCTTTAATTTTTCCTCAACAATAGAGATATTGGCTATTCATCATGGTATTGGTATTTCAAGACATATTCTTTTACCCCTCTTGCAGGGATGCAGCTATTCATCGTCTTTCAAGGCGATATACTTGTCCTTAATCACAGGGATATGAGCTATTCATAATTTCTTTGGTCTTTTAAGACAATGTATTTGTCCCATCGAACAGGGATATGGGCTATTAATCAAGCCACTGGTCTTTAAAGACGTTCTCTACATCCTCTACCTCAGGGATAGGGTTATTCATCATGACATTGGTCTTTCAAGGCCGTTTCCTTTTACCTCTACTTGGATGGGCAGCTATTGTTCGTTTCTTTGTCACCTCATGCAGGGACATGGGCACTACTCATGCCATTGGTCTTTCAAGACGTTGTCTTTGTCCTTTACCACAGGAATGGGGCTATTCATTATGGTATTGGTCTTTCAAGACATTTTCTGTCCTCTACAGCAGGGATGCGACTATCCATCATATTTCAGACGCTTCAGTTGTCCCTTCTTGCAGGGATTGGGGCTGTTCATCATGGCATTGGTCTTCAAGTCAAGACATTTTCTTTGTCCTCTCTTGTAGGGATGGGGGGTATTCATCATCTTTCAAGATGATATATTTGTCCTTAACCACAGGTATATAGGCTATTCATCAAGACATTGGTCTTTTAAGATGCAGGGATATGGGCTATTAATCATGTCATTGGTCTTTCAAGACATTTTCTTTGTCCTTTACCACAGAGATAAGGCAATTCATCATGACATTGGTCTTTCAAGGCGGTTCCTTTACCTCTACTGGGATGGGGGCTTTTGTTGGTTTCTTTGCCCCCTCTTGCAGGGATGGGGGCTGTTAATCGTCTTTCAAGACGATATACCTGTCCTTAACCACAGGGATATGGGTTATTGATATTGGTCTTTTAAGACGATTTATTTGTCCTCTCTTGCATGGATATGGGCTATTCATCATGCCATTGGTCTCCCAAATCATTTTCTTTGTTCTTTACCACAGGGATGGGGCCATCCATTATGGCATTGTTCTTTCAAGAAGTTTTCTGTGTCCACTACTGCAGGGAATGGGTTACTCATCATGACATTGGTCTTTCTAGGAGGTTCCTTTTACCTCTACTGGGATTTGCCTGGTTGGTTACTTTTTGGTTATAGTTATATTATGTTTATGATTGTTCACCATTCATTTGATAATCATTTATCTGGTAGAACACTATGTACAGTTCTATTGATTCATAAGTGACATTTTCTTTATTGTAGGAATGTGTTTTTAATGCTGCTCTCAAGAATGTGATGACAATCAGAAATATATCAGAATCGGAGGGCAGAAAGATCGTTGACAGTGTCTTTGATAAGTGTTATAATGATCTGGAACCATTTGGAAGAAGACTGACCAATAAAAAGAGAGACTACTTAAATGCATTACGAGAAGGGAAAAACTATGATTATACAAAATGTCATACAAAAGGAAATGAAAATTTATGACAAAGTTTCTTTTATATCACTGTTAATTTAACCTCCAGTTTGATTACTGATAGGTCTAGGAGATATTATATGGACAAAAATATTATCACTGTGATGGGATCTTTAAAGCATTATATCACAATTATGAGAAAATACACATTCATGAAGAAATGTACATTTGAAGAATTCAATACTACCCATAGTACCTATTGTATTACTAGTACTATGCGAGTTTGAATTGAGGCACAAAATATTTACTGAGAGTATTTGATTGAGTTATAATATATATCATTATATAAGATTATATGAGGATTTCTAGTTTTTGCCCTGTGTTACTGTGTTTGACTGGTTACTTGTAAACCAGGATCATGAGATGTGTTGTGTTACAACATTATGGCGAAAAAAATTCTTTTGTTTTACTCAAAGACATGATTTTTCTAATAAATTATTGAAGCTAACGTTAAATCAGGCACTTTATTATGTAGGTGTCCTTTAAATGATAAAAAAATCTGTAAATTAATTCACTTAAGACATAATTTCTGATAATTCATAATGTGACGATATTGTTTTTTGTCTAAATACTGTAACATATTGATATAAAAGGGAAACAAAATGTTTTATAGTTAGATTGTTGAATTAATGGATCATTGCAAGTTTCACAAGCTTTTTCATTTCTCATAACTCTTTATCTATTCAACTTCTCTGTTAATATTTATGTCATTCCACTGAGTTAATGTAGCCGTGTTTTCCCCCAAAGAGTATTTTGTGTTTTACTACTTAGATTGATATGCAATAATACATAAGAGATATACCCTGTCATCAAAAGAATTATATTCCTGTTTATATTTTATGAAAAAATAAGGTTAGATGCATAAATACGGTTATAACCAATGTATGCATAAACAAAATTTATTGTAAACAATACCAAAGTTATGATTTTACAAAAGAGGCCAAAACAGATGCTCAATACGATTGTCTCTGTAAATAAGACTTCATCAGTTTAGCTCGAATCTGATATAAATTTATGTTTCTGAAAGGACAAATGGTGTCAAACAAGGTCAAATAATAAATCTAAAGATATTGCAAAATTCTTCTCAAAGTACCACAGTAAAATTGAATATCTTTAATAGGTTTGAGAAGCTTAGAATTTAAATGGTGCTCTCTGACTGAAATATTATTTCTCAGAGTACCACAGTAAAATTGAATATCTTTAATAGGTTTGAGAAGCTTAGAGTTTAAATGGTGCTCTCTGTATAAAATGATGGTGAGTGAAATCTCTGAGCGAAATATTATTTTGTATAAAATGATCAGTTGGTACCAAAATATCAGGTACTCGGGGGACATCCCACCAGCAGTGGCAATGACCAAATGGTCATAATATTATTTACAATCAATGTCGATACCAAAGGAATAATAGGAAGGTTGAATTAATCATTTGTAAACAAATAGTTGGCAAACTGGGTTTCTCAAGTAATTTTTAAAATACATGTATATAGAAATTTAAGACTTTTTAACCATCAACCCCTGAAAAACAATGGACTCTTCTGTAAATCAACGATTAAGGTCAGCCCAAATGTGTCTTTAGGGGTAAATGGGTTAAAAATGCCTATGTATATGTACATCAATCTAAGTAATAACAGAAGATTAAAAAAAAACACACAGCTAATGCCCCTTTT
This sequence comes from Atrina japonica, assembly GCA_030159075.1. NCBI lineage: Eukaryota > Metazoa > Mollusca > Bivalvia > Pterioida > Pinnidae > Atrina > Atrina japonica. The sequence goes on along the minus strand of BROG01000231.1, from coordinate 893,671 downwards.
AGATAGAAATCAAGTGATTTAATGTTTAATATGATCCTTTCAGAGATGGGGTCTCATAAATGTCTCTTTTGAAAAAGGGTGTGTCAGCTTGTTCATTGTGATAGTATGGAAAAGAAGATATTTCGAGTGTGGATATTTTGTTGACTTTAATTGGTCTCGAAGAGTTCCATAGCTTTGATATGTGTATCTAATTACATTTGTACTTACACAATTTTAACATCATGAGAAGTCTACTATTTGCTTTAGAGAATAAAACACTAATTATTCTTTTAATAAATCTCAGAAATACTATTGTTTTCCATTTTAAAATTTTATATATATATATATATATATATATATATATATATATATATATAGATATATATATCTATATCATAGGCGTCGGAGCCGGGGTGGCTAGGGGGGGCTTAGCATATTTTACTTTTTTGCAAAGATAGGCAGCATAGGTGTTGAAAATTGGGGCTTAGCCTCCAAGACGTTTCTGGCGTGTGTGTGTTTTGAGTTGGTTTAGCCCCCCCACTTCTGGCATTTGGTGTGTGTGTTTGAAGTTGGTTTAGCCCCCCCACTTTAATTTGCTTCCGACGCCTATGTATTAATATGATATAGTATTATATATTTATGGAATATATATATATATACAGTGGAATCTCGCTATCTCGAAATTCACGGGACTGCCCCGTTTACTTTGATATCTGAATATATATATATATATCATGATCTGTGTGTTGTGCAGTTTCATAATAGATTACATAATAGATTAAATATTTTATATGTAACGCATATAATAAAGCCTGGCAGCGATTTGATTGGCTAACATTCAACAAACTGAACTACTTTTATTCACTACATACGTAGACTTCATTCATCTGAAGGTTGGAAATGACGTCAGTTTATTCATCTGAAGGTTGGCGATGACTTCATTTGGTCTTTGTGACGTCACTTAAACCTGAATGGGGACAATCAAATAAAACATGTTATGTAGATACAGTCGGGTCAGGTGGAGTTGCGTAGCTTAAGTTTCGATGACATAGTTTCACTTTCGCTTTATTGGAAGACGTCTCCGTCTTGTGCGCCATAAAATTATCCTGTGATTTTCTGAAGATTAGCCCCCCCCACTTTTTGCAAATATAGACATAGGACATAGACGTTTCTGGCGTGTGTATGTGTTTTTAATTTGGTTTACAGAACCCCCCCCCCCCCCCCCCCCACTTTCAATTTGCTTCCGACGCTGATGTACATGTATATACATATATACACACACAATGTATATTTCTGGGTGCATTTGGATACCAAAGTCCACAAGAACACTAAAAACTATGCCAAATTTATATACCTTATATACCCCGTTTTTCTGTGGCATTTACTCATTTACTAGTACCTGGTATTTCGGTACCAGCTGATAATCTCATACTAAAGTAATATTTGGCACTGATAACACCATTTAAAATTCTAAATTCTTCTAAAGCTAAGATAGCCATCTATTACATTGGTTACTTTTAGACGGATTTTGGCTATACGTTTAGATATATTATAAACATAATACCAAAGTTATAATATATTATTTGGCCTTGTCTGATACCACTTTCTCTTTAGAAAAACTATTAAAATTATAGCTCAACTGATGAAGTCTAATTGACAGAAACGATCGTCTTGAACATTATAACTTTATTATTACTATTATTATAACTTATAATATTTACTCAATTGTCGCTTAATCAAAAAGGTTTTGATGTATTAGAGATCAAGTGTTACTGACAGCCGTTAAGGAGAAACTGTACTGTACAGTTGCTTATTCCAGAAGCGGTCTAAATATAAATATTATAAACATAATATATCAAAGTTATAATGCTAAAATCATTTCTGTTAATTAGACATCATCAGTTGAGTTCCAATTTTAAAGATTTCCTAAAGGGAAAGTGGTAGCATACAAGGCAAAAATAATAAATCTACAAGTATAGCAAAATCCGTCTAAGAGTAACCACCGTAAAAAGATGACTGGTATTTTTTCACTAAAGGTGGTATCCGAAAAATTTAAATATCGGTTAGTATTTGGTTATCAGGATATTTATTTTTCCAACACCAGTCTGATTCTACATATAAATACATTGAAATTGATTTTAAAAAGATGCTGGAATTTCTGATAGACAATATATCTGTATGTTCGGAGACGTGGTCTTTCAGCAAACTGACCTGTTCCTTTATTCATACGAAGCGTTCAGAAACTGCTGAATCAAAAGGAGAAAAGGCTAGCGGTGTCCTTTAATTGACATTTAGATATATCGATGACGTTTTGTCAATTAATATATTAATGCGATATATCCCATTGAACTAGAAATTAAAGATAGCACACACGATTCATACTTAGACATTTTACTTACTACAGACACAGACGGGACATTAACAACTAAGTTTCACGACAAACACGACGATTTCTGCTTTCCAATCGTAAATTTTCCACATTTAAGTAACAATATCTCGCAATCACTGCATATGGCGTTTACATTTCAAAAATGATCCGATATGCCTGGTCGTATTCAACATATGGATAAACTACTCACTGACAAATAATTGAAATAGGGATATCGAAAACCGCGTTTGATGTCAACATTCCGCAAATTTTACAGTCGGTATAATATATTCTGTTTTACTAAGTGAAATGTTGAGTTGCCTGTTCAATAGCGGTTGTTGAGACGTCCGTACCAATTGTGACAAGGATTTGTTCTACACGTATTTCATTTGAATTTGACTGGACTCGCGGCGGATGTGACCGGTCAACGGGGGATGCTTACTCCTGCATGGCACCTTATCCCACCTCTTAATTTCCAGAGGTCCGTATTTGTCCAGTTTTACCAGATTTGTATCTGTGTCCTGGACATCCTAAAGATTTATACTTTGGTATCTGAGATTTTATATATTGATATACAATAACAAAAAAGAGATATTCTCAGGCAAATTCTTAAATTCCTATATATTTTGAGAAAATTGCTCGAGAAACCCAGGTTTAAAACTTTTTCAATTGCAATTGATTACCTCAACCTTACTATTTGTATATGAATACCACACTGGACCTGACCTTATTTTTACAAAATATATAGGAATATAAGATTTTTTATGCCTGTGTATAGCTGTTACGTTAAGTACAAGTAATAAAAGTGGAAAAATCGAGATAATATTTTATTAAACACAGCTAATGCCCCTTTAAGTCGCTAATGCACTTTTTAAAGTTGCACAATAACTTTTAAAATCGCTCTAAATATTCCATTAATTATTAATTAGAATTGTAAATGATTTCTCTAATAATGTATGATTTCATTGAATATGCATGTATATATTTGAATATCGTAGTGATAATATTTATTCAGATAAAACACTTCCTTGTTCTTTTATACAGCATATGTTTGATATTGTGTTTTACACGTGTTATCTGTCAATTAGTAACTTGATGATTACAAGCACTTGCACATTAATGTATCAAATATCTAAGTATAGTTTACCTATTATCATCTCTAATAGTTAAATGCTCGAAAAATAACTTTTAAAATTCAATATTGATAATGGAATATTGATCGATACATGGTTTTGTGATATATCCTGACAACGCAACGTATTGCTAGTCCAAACATATCAAATTTACTTGTTACAATACATTTACTCGTGTATACTATGTCAACAATTTACTGTGTACATTACGTTCAATATAGTGTTTAGTAAATGCTAAGTTTGCACCCTAGTAGCGTACATTCTAACCAATAAATGTCAGACTAATTAAACCGATACCCTAGTTGTCAACTGTCTGTTCAGCAAACACAGAACTACATGCACTGGTATTTTGTACATGTATCAACTTTGAACTTGTTTGTTCCTTTCTGCAAAACAATCCGGTTTTCTTTTGTCTACAAGTTGAATTGTACCCCTAAGTAACTAATGCTCATTTCTATTGACTTAGACTAGTTTATTATGGTCTGTAGCGTTGAAAGGGTTAAATATTTTTTTTGTTTTACTGGTATTTTACGCCACACTCACCAATGTGTCCGTTATATGTTGGCGACCAGTTTTTAATGGTGGGGGAGAGAACCCGGTTATATTGTACCCGGGAGGAGACTACCAATCTTCCGCATTTAAACTGGCAAACGTTCTCACATAATAAAAAACTTGCACTGACAAGAGGCGAGAGACTTCATGGTATAAAGCGTAATGAACTAACTACCCGGTTACGAGACCCCTGTTCTTCAGTTCTAAGTCGTTCAAGAATTTATCACGTTTTATAATTTTGTGTATTTCTGATACCCGTCGGTCTGCGCCATCCTCATATAACATTTTTTTCTGTCTGTTACATGTAAACCGTTGTATTTGAAGTAATGAAATAAAACTGTACTTTTTCATTCTTTTTATTTCCATTTCAGCACCTCTTCACTGAATATATAACATTTGGAAAAATAAACCACGGTATCTCTTACCTTGATTTAGTGAGGATTCATGATCAAACGTCGGTGAATTCTGAGCTTACTGGGTGTTGGTTAACTTTCTGGAGACATAATTCCAGATAGACGGTATCTTCGTGTGTACGTTTTCACCAGTTAGAATATTCCTCGCAGTGTAACTGAAACATTCTTGAAAATGACGTAAAGCCAATTAATACAAACCAACAAAGCATTACATTATAAATCTGACCTTGCAACTAAAAACTATAGACATTGTTTTGAACAACCAAAATAGAATGTGTTTATCGTGTGCATAGTACACATTGATAAAAAGGGGTACATTTAGGGGGAATTTAAATATCAAGGTCAAGAAACGACTGTGTACATATAAGTTTTCATTGAAAGAGAAGAATGAAACATGGTTTTTTAAATATCTTGACGCAATCGATACGAATATGGCTGATTTAAATTCATCAATGTTAAGAGACGAAAATTGTTGAAACGCTTCATCACATGTCATATATCTCTTGCCAATAATCAATTTTCCTATAATGTATTTTATCAGGTGCGCTGTTCAATTGGTGGCACTTTGGCTGTAGTTAGAAACGAGATATTTACATAAAGTACATTAACTGCTTTAACTATCAAACACTGCTTACTGTTTTGAAGTTCATTCACTCGAGACATTTCTGGAAATGGCTGCGTTTAAAGATGCAACCGACTACAAGACGGAGTTTGATACAGAGTGGTACGTGGATAACCTCTACCGTAAAGTAGAGACTGGAGACATCAAAGGAACATTTGTTAAATTTATTTTGGATTCGTTTACAGAGGCATTCGCTACAGGTATATAACAAGAGTTTAATGGTGTTAAATACTGCATCTAACTAGAGTTTAGTGGTGTTAAATACTGCGTATTGCACAGGGGTGTATGCTTTTAACTTGATTCTTACTTGTTCACTTAAAACATTGACAAATTTAAATGCGGTGACCTAGGTTCCTTTGGGCGAATTTATTGACAGAGCATTGGTTTCTGGTTTGAACATGGTTTAAAACTAGTTTCGTGAAGTTTGAGGTTATGCAGTAAAATTACATTTTTGCAATTTCAAAATGGCCAACATATTGGAAATTGCTGTGTGCTCTTGTTTAACCCGGTTTAAGTTTATATTTTGTCGCGACTTTTACAATTATATCTGAAACATATCTTATCTTTATTGAAGCAGAGTTTCAAAACTTTATTAATGAAAAAGAGTGTCAAAACAAGTTATTCACCTGTCTCATTACTTCCTAGTCTTACTGCCATCTTTGCATGCCTTGTACTGCAAACCACTGAAACCACCTCCGGAAGTAGTTTGGTCGGATTGCAGAACTGGTTTGAAACCGTTAGTGATAAATGAGAAAAACGGAACTACAGTAATACCTGCTATAGCGGCCACCTCTATATAAGGATTACCTCCCTTGACTGCATACTTCAACTAAATTGAACCTGTGTATAAGGGTCACCTGAACATAAAGGTCAATATTTTATGGTCCCTTGGGTGGTCCCTATATACAGGTTTCACTGTAGTTTTAAACCTTGTGCAATAAATGAAAGGTTTACCGAACTATCTATTATAAACCAAAGCCAGTTTATAGACCGTGAATTTACCCTTAGAAACAAAGTGACAAGTTTAAACCTTTGGAAGAACTCATGTGTTGATTCAAAATGTTATCAATCTCTTTAATACGAGTTCATTTTAAATACTCTTTCCTATTATTAGCACCCGCCACCCGCCAATACCTTTGTCGACTATCATCTAATGTGTAGAGGCTCATTATAGCCGCTCTTTCGTGCCGGTCTCTTCCCGGGTACATTGTAACCGGGTTCCCTCATCCACCATTAAAAACTTTTGAGTATTGCGCTGAACACTTCAAAATTCATATTCGTGCTGAATATATTTAATGAAAATGAAATTTGAAAATCTTTTAAGTATAAAAACTGAATAATTGGCCAATGGTCGCGAATGAAGTTTTTGGCAACAAATCTTCATTCCCTACTATGATATTCACGTAGTCCTGGTGATTTTATCAACTAATAAACTCTAGAAATTTAGAAAGATCAAAAGAGATACAGGATCGAATAATTATGAGTATGTAAACTATTAAAACGCCATTCAATACATGTAGATTTTATTAGAGGCTTACAAATACATACATGTTACATAAAAGATAAGTGTCCATACAATACATATTAGCTTGCACTGCAGTAGAGACACGTCAAGAGACATGCTTAACGTCCCGATGATTTATTTTCTTGCCATTCTTTGTTGAAGCAAAGTGAAATTATGTAAAATTAAATTACCAGGTGATGTCAAGGGAGACAGACTACTGGATGTTGGTACAGGTCCATCTATTCATACTGTAATCAGTGCCAGTCGACATGTCCAAAATATTGACCTAAGTGATTATACACCACAGAACAGAGCGTATCTTCAGAGGTGGCTAGACGGTAAAGTAGAACTGCAAACTGAACTATTTCAACACATCATGGATTCCGAAAAAGACAGGTGATATATATATATATATATATATATATATATATATATATATATATATATATATATATATATATATATATATATATATATATATATATATATATATATATATATATATGTGTGTGTGTGTGTGTGTGTGTGTGTGTGTGTGTGTGTGTGTGTGTGTGTATCATCAATTTCTACATGCAGTGGATTCATCTAGATTGCATAACCAAAAGGTCAGACAAAGTTATGGAAATAACAGGAATATGGAATTAACAGGTAAAGTGTATTATATTGATGTGATGATTCATGTTCATTTACTCCTTTCATTTGTGTATATACATGTTATACTATTATAAACATCCTAGGTACACTAATAATGGATCCTCATTAAACATTATGCAAAAATTATGCCATAAAAGCCAAATTATCATATTTATACAGTTTGGTAAACTCTGAGTTTTATATACTTGTATTACATCATAAATTTTGGCTCACCTGAACCGAAGGTTCAAGCGAGCTTTTCTGATCGCCTTTTGTCTGTCTGTCCATTAACTTATCACATTTTCGACTTCTTCTCCAAAACCACTGAAGGGATTTTGATGAAACTTTATAGGAAGCAAGTACTCAATGTCCTCTACTAAGTTTGTTCATTTCGGCCAGATCGGCCTAGGAGTGGATCCTCTCTAAAAAAAATTCTCCTCCAGAACCGCTGTATGGTTAAAAAAAACTGATTGTTTCTGAGTGATCTATAGAGATGTATTATTCAAGTTTGTTAATTTCGTCGAAATCGGAAAATAAATTTGTGACGCGTTTTTGACATGTTTTTAGTTTTCATTCATTTTTGTATGATTTCATTCATTATGATGCATTCATTTTATGTGTTTTACCTCTGGTTTGGTAGTTAAATGCTTTCCTGAAAGAATTTTGCTGAGATCTAATTTTTAATTTTTTTATGAATTTTTTAAAACTGCAAAAATGAAGGGGGGTTAGTTAATTTTTCACACTGTCAGCTTCTTAAAAACCGTCGAAGGGATTTTGATGAAACTTTATAGGAAGCAATCACTTAAGATCCTCTATAAAGTTTGTTCATTTTGGCCAGATAGGCCCGGGGTGGATCCAGGGTGGGGCAAAAGAGGCCTAACGGGGTTCCCCTCTTTGAAAAACTGTTGCATGGATTTAAAAACTGATTGTGTCTGAGTGATCTACATAGATGTATGATTAAAGTTTGTTTGACGTCTTTTTACACATTGTCTTTTTCATTCATTTTTGTATTTCTTCGATTTTATCCTCATTTATTCATCATGATGCATTCATTTAATGTGTTTTACATATAATTAGGTAGAGAAAGGATTTCCTGAAGCAATTTTGGAGAAATTAATTTTTTTATGAATATTTAAAACTGCAAAAAGAAGGAGGGGGCATTTGTTCACAGTCACAGTTTGTTCTTCAAAACCGCTGAAGGGATAGTCAAAACTTTAAAGGAAGCAAGTACCCAAGTTCCCCTACCAAGTTTATGTTTTTCGACCAGCTCGACTCAGAGGTGGATCAAGGGTGGGCAAAATAGGTCTCAGAGGGTACCCTCTTTGAAAATCTTCTCCAGAACTGCTATATGGATTGAAAAACTAATTGCATCTGAGTGATTTACATGGATGCATGATTCAATTTCCTGTTTTTTGAATAAACTGGAAAACTAATTTTTGACATTTTTTGTACATCTTTCTCGGCTTTGTTATAATCATTTATTTTTAAGTCTCCTCTACTCCCAAGGAGTGTTAAAATAATTTATAAACTGAGATTCACATATTTGTAAGAGACCAACACAATTCAGGTGAGCGATGAGGCACATGGGCCTCTTGTTTTCCTGTGATTAGTACCTTTCTCCTCATTTGAGGATTTTTTATGCAATTAATATGAATTCCTGTTTTAATATATGTAATTAAATGAAATACTTTACATATATAAGAGATAGAAAATGGTTTTGTGTTTTGAGTTCTTATGTAATAAACATGAATATGCAAATAAGTGGAATCCACTCTATTCATGTATCGTTTATTACACTCAGTTCAAGGTTCATGTCATTAATCGTACATATTACCAAAGTGTTTGAAATTCACAATACACTAGTGGCTTTTTATTAACTTATCAGAAAATCAACTTCATGATTTTGTTGTATTGCAATAAAGTTCAATCTAACCTCGGGATTGTGAGGGTATACCATACGGAAAAGTATGTCTCTATTTATTTGTACTACTGGGATTATTACTGTAGTTCTGAAAGATATTCCTAATGTGACAGGTCTAGTAGTAAATTATTTCAAGATGTCTATAAAGCAAATACTATTTAAAGGCACTATGGTATTTTCCATTGGGATATCTTTGATACTAAAAGTACCTACCCCTTTTCCGATATATTTTATTTTTAATTTAATTTTTATCTTTTGCAGTAGTAAAATAGAAGAGAGAAATGCCTTTATCAAATCAAAAGTAAGAAACGTTTTTAATATCGATGTAATGAAAGAAGAGGTGTTCATTGGCACAGAAAAACCGCAATCATATGACGTCATGACATCAAGTTTATGTCTAGAGTCGGCAACAAAAACCATTGAAGATTATACTAAGGCCGTAAACAATATTACTAAATTCCTAAAAAAAGATGGTTACCTAATCTTGACCGGAGGGATCTTAACAACGTTCTATGTTGTAGGGGAATATCGATTCCCGTGTGTATCAATAAGCGAAGCTCAACTTCTGGAAATTTACAAAAATGCAGGATTCGAAATAAAGATGTGGAAGAAATTTGTGATGGGTCCAGTGGCTGCAGAAGGTTCCGATTGTGCGGGAGCGTTTGGAATGCTCGCTAAAAAGATCAAATAAACGATCAACTTCAATCTCATTCAGATCCCACAACTTCTAGTAATATTTACCTTGAAAGGTTTTTTGAACGTTTTAATCTATACTTGGTGTCATTGTCATTCTCTGTAAACGAGGATATATCAAATATATACATATATGTTTATATTCATGGAACTTTGTAGTTTAAGCTGAACTTGGATATATCAAATATATACATATATGTTTATATTCATGGAACTTTGTAGTTTAAGCTGAACTTGCATATCATAACATATATGTTCATATCAAGCTTTCAGGTTTGCGTTTGTTTGCTGTTGTACATTTATAAATGTGCATAAAAATTACAGTAAGGTGTAAACGTTAGAAAAACGGGAAGATTAAAATGTGGTAAATGCTGGGCAAAACGGATCCGCGGGAAACATCCAAGAGGGATACGCCTAGACGCAGTAGATATCACCTGCTAACCGGTCACGCGAAATACTACATCACAACAAAAACTGATAGATAATGTCAATAAAATTTATTTCAGTATTACATTGAACCTTATCTTGTAATAATACTTAGTATGGCATATTTAATGTAATTACATTTACATCATAAAACGATATATCAAATGTAATACAACAATGATATTTCTAATAAAATTTAATATTTCTAAATAAAATCTGCAGTCTTACATAGAAACTGATCAAGGAAGTGGATTAATGGTTACCGTAAAATGGGATATCTTGGCGTCGATAAATGGAGGGATATTGCCTTAGCAACCGTTTTCAACATTCCCCTTGCTTATTTCCTATATTCCGTCACCCTATATAGCGACCTCCTGTTCTTTATGACCAGCGACCGCTCAAATTCAGCCGACGGTCGATTGTTTACTTCATATTACGATCGCAAACGGAGATAACTCGAATATGGGGTGTTACAATGTTCAAATCTTGATTGGTTTTAAACTGATACCGATGACCTAAACAAAAAGCTAAGAGTTATACGTTGCCCAAAATGTTGATTTATAAACGAAATAGTAGTAGTAGTATCGTTCTCACTATGAAATTTAACATTGTCTTTCTGGACATCCTGAAGATTTATAATCTAGTTTCTGAGATTTTATATTTCAAAGATGGTGAGGAAGTAACGTTTAAGATTCATTTTATTGTAAACATATGTTTAGAATTTTTTTGGTAAGTCTAACAATCTTTTTACAACATTATAGATTAATTGAACCCTATATCGACATTTTTCTGTATTGAATGAAGACACAGCTGTTTGTCCACCCCCATATATCTTAAATCGGGATATTTTTATTTTACATGAGGCAATGAATAATACTTCTCAGCTAACAAATATTTCATGATACAAAATACTGTATGGTTGTTTAATTTCACGGGGAGAAAAGTTTGCGTTTTTCTGTATGGATCTAATTCACAAGTATTAAATTTCACGCAAGATTTGTCACAAATTTACTTTCTGATACTTCATAAGTGTAAGGTATTTTATTCGCGGGTATTTAATATCGCGTAATTTTCATTGACCGTGAATAAAGCGAAATTAAATTCCCTGTTAATAAAAGCAACTATACAGTAATACAAAGACTTTAATGAAATTCTTTAAGAGAGCCAATTTACTTCATCAGAATAAAAGAATGCATATAAATTATGAAACATATGATGGAAAGTGAAGACGCCTAACAGGAAATAGCATTAAAAATGACAAAAATCACATACATGTAATTCAAACAGTAAGTATTTAGATTCAAATGTATTTATCTCTAAAATACTATTCTAATTTTTGTGTCATAAACGGTAAAATTGCAATTCTATTTGTACAAATTTTAGAAATACTTTATAACTGACCTTTCCATTTATGCACGAACAATTTTTAAATTTGATGACGTCACAATACTCGACACCTCGGAGAAACATTGAAAATGCATTGTGATGTCAGGAAATTCGACTAGCTTTCGCGAAAATTCTATGTGCCAGTGGGACTAATTCATGTACCACGTGATACCCGATAACATTTGTGCAGAACTATTGTTTCTATTAGTAATGGAATGATGCTAGAAGACAATATCCCGTGCTAACGTCATTTCAGCAGGAAGATTATGTAAACTTAGGTTCCATCACAATTGGAGATACTAGTACTGCACAAACTTTATCGGGTATAACGTGGTACATGAATTAGTCCCATTGTGGACATGAAATGTACATGAGCTATCACAGCATTGCAAGTCAGATGATTAACTTAATAGATCATCTTGATTATCATAAATATTTTGATGGTTTAATTCCTACCACAGAATGGCAACATTGTTAACATGAAAACATTTTATTTTGCAGGCATTAGTATTAATATTTTTACAAAACTTTATACATGGCACTGTCCAGCAGATACAGATATACATCTTAAGTAGAATCAAAGTTCAACACGGATCACATGTCCCATCATGCCTCAGGAGCTGGTGTATACTGGCAGCCATCAATATACAGTATGTTTAAGACAAGTGAAAAAGTAAAAACTTAAATAATAGTTTAAACACTAAATTTACAAACTGCAAATCAAAGTCAACCTTGATCTCAAATTAAAGGGACGAAAATTTAAAGCACTGTAAAATTTGTGTGAGAAAATACAACCAAAGTGAACTGTCCTTATGAGAAAAATATCCCACCGCAGCAATCTTGACCATGTAGATATGACCTTTGGTAAAGATTATGACACGCCCTTTGGTCACAGACAACAATTGTGTGAAACAATATCTTCCTCAATGTTAATATGAAGAAGTTTTGTTCCAGACAAGCTTTAAGGACAAATTGAGATTATATACATGTACTATATTTCGTAGTACACTGATCTTCGTATAAACCTTTTACAATATATTATATTTTATATAAGTCAGAGCTTTGTTTAAAGCAAGATCCATACAATACATGTATCCCTAATAATCATGTAATTGGTGCTGGTCATTCCTTCACTAAAATGAAACTGAAAAGGTTATCATTATGTTAAATTAAACTTTGAATGTCTATGTAAAATCCCCTTAGAACTCATTCAACATGAACAAAAATCAAAGTTTATCTGTAACATATGTTATAATCATACACTGAATTATACTCTGTAAATATATCAGGGGAAAAATGAAAAGACTATAAGAATCAATGTTCAAACAACTCTTTCACAGGCAAAGCTAATACATAAGGAAGACAAGAGGAAAATCTCTGTGCTTTGAAAAGACAGACTGACATAAGGAAAGAAAAAACTGAACACAATAATTTCTTTTCAGTTTTACTGTTCATTTTGCAAAGCTAATGCACATGATACATAAAACAGAAACATACCCTGACAAGAGCATAGATGAAATGTAGGTCACAAAGAGAAAACACCGGCGAAAAATCAAAAGTTCTTGTTACAGGTGAGGTATATGTAAAGTACCAAGCTTGTACTGCAATGTAATGCTTATGTTTTGTTAAATTAAAACTTAAACCAAAGTCATTTAACCGTGAAATGAAGGCCTAGAAACAGAAATTATTACCCAGACCAGAATTTTGGCCATTGTGTTCACAGTGACCTTGACACACCCATCTGGTCATGGACAATCATATCGCCTTTAAGGTAAGATGAAGAAATTATGGCCCTGAACAGGTTGATGGACAGACCAAGTGATTCCAATATACCCCCAAACTTTGTTTGCCAGGATATTAAATAAACAAGTTGGACAAACCATTAAATTAACTGTATGAAATCATATGCTGATGTTCTTGGTGCAGTTGAAGTATTTCAAACATGATTTATACGATCTGTAAAATGTGAAAAATCTGACAATGACTGTGTAGTCAAGTCACTTTCATTTATCTGTTTATATGCAAGAACACAATAGTAAACAAAATCAATGCATTGTGGTCGACCCATCCCGACATATATTATCTTATGTGTGTCCATGGTGACAATTATGCTACATTCTGGTCAATATTGCCCAGCAGGTGGATATAAAATGTGTCAATGGTGACAAATTTATATTGCATTCTGGTCAATACAACCCAGCATATATATCTTAAGTGTGTCCAAGTCAGGTGACAGGTCGAAGGATAGCACCACATTCTATTTAATAGAAATCCAATAGTTGGATTTATATCTTTGTACAGTGAGGGGATTTTACAACAGTTGAATTTGAATTGTTACCATGGTGACAAGGTCATACTACATCTTGGTCAATGCAATCCATCATGGATATGGTATCAAGTTGTGATGACAAGATTTCATCACATTCAAGTGAACATTCTTCATCAGATATGATATGATATGAAGCAAACAATATTACACAACATCCTGGTCAATGCAATCCAATACATGAATCTGAAGTGTGTCCATGTCAGGACAAGTGACATTACACTTGGGACAGTTTAATTCTGCTGGTTCTTCTTCATGTTGTGATGCTGCAGTTGGAGGCTGTAAATATAAAACAGGGCTCATGTTTACTTACATATATGTATAAAAGAAAGCAACAATATCAAACAAAGAATTTTCAGAAATCACCTTAACGACTGTTCCCCAAATATATTTGATATAAATGTTGGGCTAGGAATGAAAATATAATTTATGGTCCAACTATCTATATGGAGAGTTCTGTTCTATTTTTCACATGACAAAGGACTTTGTTTTTTCATTACATAACACTCTTTCAGTATAAAAGGGACAAAGTATCTCTACCAAGATGTATAACTCCAATATTAACTTTTTAATCCAAAATCTAATCTATGTTCTGTTATCATAAACATCCATGCTGTGTCTGAAGTAAACTCAATGTCTTCTTTTAAGATATTTGACTGCTGGTGGACTATGAGTGCTTGAGGATATAAATAAACCCAGTGCCTGTCATTTCGGCGTGAGGTAATAATTTTATACTAAAGTCACATTCTGTATAAGTGTTGAATCTAGAGCAACATCGCATGGTGCGGCACCATGCCCTTTTTTTTTTGAAACGCCATGCCCTTTTTTTCCAGCCCCATGCCTTTTTTCATGCTGTCAATTGCCAAAAGTCCACCCCCCCCAAAAAAAAAATCAATTGGCGAAATTGCCTAATGACTAAAATATTCTATTTGCGAAACTCTCTTCCCTAGCGTTTATTCCTTAATCTGTTAATTGCACCAATTACCTGTGTCAAGTCTATGTTTATTTCACGGTTGATCAGTTTAAATAGCCTCAGGTAATCACCCGAGAATGGACAGTCAAACGACTAGCGACTGTACTGCAGTAGGCCTATGTCGATTGGGAATATCAGCAAACTCGCTGAATTTCCACTGTTTTCAAATGGCTAGAAATTTTAATTCACATGTAAAATGTTTGTGAAAAATAAATGTACATGCAAATAAAACAATGTCTTGTTACAAAATATCCCATTAAAGAAGGTTCTGTGCTGATTTGTGACTGAATTCATTGTTGGAAGCAGGATCCAGTTCGCGCATGTGAAAATAGCTTGTGTCCACGGACACATGGATTTTAAACCAATTCATGCAAACTGCTTGTAGTTGCATGTCATACGCAGTAATTAAAATACATAGGAATTCACCAATGACTTTTCAAAACCATAATCGCGGTGAAAATACTGTAAATAGGAATAAACAGCCAAGTCTTCTGTCAAATCCTATAGCAAATTTGTTCTCGGATTTTATCATTTTTTTTTTTTTTTTTTTTATTATTTTTTTTTTTTTTAAATAATTTTCCAAATATTCAACAATGATATTCGAGTACAATAGATATATACATGTAAGATTTAATTGACAAAGACACAATACGACACACTCATACACTCATCCAGCCAAAGACATGTAAAAGACAAAAAGTATAATAAGAAATGATTCCCTTTATGTGTACACTAATTATGGTTTTGTTTGATATAAAAATCATGATTATATTGATATATTGTCTACATGTGCTAAAAACTCTTTGTTGTATAGTATTTATGATATATCAGGCATTAATCTTAATTATTGTCACAGAGGTAATGGTGAGTTAAATAAATTTATTCAACGCTATTATAGCAACTTGAAAATTTTTTATCAACTTCGTATCACACGTCTTCCGAATTTCTCGGGAATTTTCCTTTCCTCTGTGATACAGTGAGGAGAAATTCAAGTGGACCTAAATCTAACAAATTTGTTCAAATTATTCAGATACTTTAATCCTGACAATCGATTAGGAAATTATTTTTGTTACATATCAAAGTGTAAATCATGTATCAAATATTGAACTAAGTGAGACCTTTACTAGATTGTTTTAATTAATCAAGACTAGTCTGACAACAATTTTTTTTATATTACTATATAATACCTGTAGGTAAAACTTCAAATTTTATTAGTGTCAAAATGAAAATGACATACATAAATATAGGAATAAATATATTAATATAAAAGGCATATGTAAGACATCTTTTTATGTCTATTCTTAAACATACTACTTACCAAACAACATTTTGCCTTAATTTTGTTGGCAAAAAGAAAAAAAAACCATTGACAAAGTATCAAATTTTCTGAATTGGCAAAACAAAAAATGTAAGGCTAGGGTTAGCCATGGTACCCTTTTGTTTTTTTTTGTTTTTGTTTTTTCCATCTTAAAAATTGCCAAATAATTCAATTTACATGTATTTCTAAGAAAACCTATACAACGTATATCTTCTGTTTTTATTAATCATTTAAAGAAAATTATTTAAAAGGAGTAGGACCATGATGGGTGAAAAATGGCCCTGTGTCAGAATCAAATGATTTTACTTTTAAAATGCAGAGTGCTCAACCACATTTTGAAACTTGATGTACATTTTTAAAGAAAACTCTTTTATACCATCATTTTGGGGCTAAAACATGAAAATTTGACAAAAATCACATATTTCTGGAAATTATTTTTAAAAAATTATCTGTCCAGATATACATTCAATCAAGTGACACATTTGTATTTATCTAAGTTCATTCCATATCTAAAAAAAATAAAAGTTCAAAAAAAGCTGGTTTTAAAGGTTATTTTGGGGTAAAAACAGTGAAAAATGATTGAAAATCACAGATTTTGGGGATTTATTTATTAAAATTATCTGTTTTGATATATGTCCCATCAAATGACACATATAGCTATATGTAGGGTCATTTAATATCTCAAAAAAATAAAAGTTCCAAAAAACTGGTTTTACAAGGTTATTTTGGGGTAAAAACAGTGAAAAATGATTGAAAATCACAGATTTTGGGGAATTATTTATTAAAATTATCTGTTTTGATATATGTCCCATCAAATGACACATATGGCTATATGTAGGGTCATTTGATATCTCAAAAAAATAAAAGTTCCAAAAATGGTTTTACAAGGTTATTTTGGGGTAAAAACAGTGAAAAATGATTGAAAATCACAGATTTTGGGGAATTATTTATTAAAATTATCTGTTTTGATATATGTCCCATCAAATGACACATATGGCTATATGTAGGGTCATTTAATATCTCAAAAAAAAATAAAAGTTCCAAAAAATGGTTTTACAAGGTTATTTTGGGGTAAAAACAGTGAAAAATGAATGAAAATCACAGATTTTGGGGGAATTACTTATTAAAATTATCCATTCAAATATGTGTACGATTAACATTTTGTCTTCAGTAGGGTCATTTCATATCACAAATACTGAATAGTTTCAACAGATGGTTTTACAAGGTTATTTTTAGGTAAAAACTGTGTAAAATGATTGGAAATCACAGATTTGGGGGATTTTTTAAAACATTGTATATTGTGATATTTGTGCAGTCAAATAGCCCATAATTATGTCTTTACGTGCGGTCATTCCATATTACAAACAATTGGAAAGTTCCAATAAATGGTTATTTGGGTGTAAAACCATGGGAAATGATTGAAAATCACAGATTTCTGATTTATTTATTGGTGTGATGAAATTGATTCTAGTCTCAAATGTTGGTTATTCTCTGTCATGTTCTAATGACACATTCGAAAAATAAATTCTTATGTATAGTGAATTATTCGGGTGAAGAAAAAAAATACTTGAAAGGTATACAGAAACCACATATTTATGGAAATGATATACGAAAGTCATCTCTTGTAAATTATTTTCATATTAGATATTAGAAGAATATTTTTTAAATTCTTAAACATGGATAGCCAGGGCGATTTTTAATGGAAATGACAATATTTCTTGGATGAATGAAATTAATAAGCTTACATCCCACCAGCATTACTATCAAGGTCACCGACTTATTAAATCCCCTTCAACAGGGAAAGGTACAGCACAGGGGGGAATTATAAGGCTAAGACAGGATTTTGGTTTTTACTTGCCCTGTATCCAATATATGCTGGGTATCCATGTCTAGGAAATAATTAAGGTAGGGGGAGACCAGAAGCAGGAAAATTATCGCATTTTATATCTACACCTCTTCATTTTGAATTTTTTTTTTTCATGGAATTCCTAAAATTATTATTTTCAACAGAATCTGTGGAAATAATTAATCCATCCGAGTAATAAAGAAAGAATCACATTAAATAATATAATTAAATACTATAAAACTATAAATACGGATGTCGTTTAGTGATCAGATAAAAGTGAGCAGAAAATCACAGCATTAACATATAGTAGGTATCATATAAACATTTTGTTATGCGTGCTATATCTTTTTACTTTTACTATCAAATTGAAATATTGGACTAAAGAAAAAAAAAAACTGTTGAATTTGAAACCACTAAAAACTGTCATGGACTCATTATTCTTGTGTATTTTCAAGTCTCAATTTATTATGATGATCCTCTGTGTTTCAAGTTTACGTAAGCATTCATTTTCACTTCATAGAACCTAATGCAGATACCATAGAATGATGTCTCATGATATTTTTTAAAAAATATTTTTGTTTTCAATTGAAAAAGAAGACAGAAATTGTAAAACAAGATATTTTCATATAGGCTTATTTACTTTGTTCTTGAGTTACAATATGGCTAATCGTCCGAGTTAAAAAAAAACTATTATTTTTGAAAATATTATACTGTATTGTGAGCGGGGAAATAAATATTTTAATAATTGAACCGAAAAAAAAGTTGGTCAAAATTCAGATTAGAACCCTGGACCCCTGACTCTAAAGTCCACAACCAAACCGCTGCGCCATTGTGAATTATATGGCACTAGCTCCTAAATATTGCATAGTAGGCTAGATCAGGATCATGTTTAGACGATGCCATTCGATGATTTTCCAATAATTTCTGTATTTTATTTTCAATATTAAAATAAACACATGTTTAATTGCTTCTTTCTCCATTATTATTGGCCTGTATTGTGTACGATCTTTACATTGAATATTGTCTATTGAGTCGGATATCTGCCTCCTCTGATCACTAGCCTGCAACTGCAGTACTAGTAGCCAAGATACTACAAATTCTAACCAGTAACCTACTCACGAGGCAAACACAGTAGATGTACTTTGCTAAATATGGCTAGATCTGTCTATTATAAAAAATGTTATTTTATAGTGTGTGTTAAAACAAACTAAGACAATAAAATTAAATGTTTTAGAGGGTGCCGATGCGATACGTAGGATCAGTCTAAAATAGGTTGAGTCCCAGAAAAACATCTAAATCTAGATTGTGTATTCAGAAAAAAAAAAGATAAGAAACCAAACTCCTAATTTTTCTTTGTTCTCATTCAAATTCCATGTAGATATTTTTTTTAAGTAAATATTGTTCACTGAACGATTGATTTGTTCGTTTACATATGTAAAATAGCTCATTCCGGGATTGCTCCTTGGTTTAGTATAATGTTAATTTCATCATCAACAGCACACCTTCTGATCTAAAAATTCTCGCTTGAATAAAATGTCTTTGCTGATAAGATTTAATGGACTGCAATTACTTTTTAGATCAGAGGGTGTGCTTTATATGAAAAACGTGATCAAAGTAGAAAAAATGGAGATTTCTGCATAAAACTAGTCCGATATCGGTTTTGTCTATTATAGAATTCAGCAAGAGACGTTTTGGCGGGGAAATTTTGGCATGATGCGATAGTACCAAGCCTTGACTAACCTATGATAACAATTTTATTTCAATTCATTCCACTTTAATTTTTAAGATATCACAGGGCCTATATCGCTAAACATGGATCTTGTCCTTTGTTAACGGAGGATACACACGTTATAGTGCGAGTGCCTTCAAAATCAATTTATGTGTTAAAAGCGCCCTTTCACACTGAAATTGTATGCCCTTTCACACTGCTTTGTGTGCCCTTTCACACTGATTTGTGTGCCCTTTCACACTGATTTGTGTGCCCTTTCACACTGATTTGTGTACCCTTTTCAGATCCTAGATTCAACACTATGTATGGATAGCACTGTTTAAATTCCAAACTCCCCAAAAGCTGAAATATTCATCTTTTTACAGTGGGTACTCTTAGAAGGATTTGATATTACATTTCTTTACAGTAATTGACCGAGTATAATCCCTCTTTCTCTTTTGGAAAAAATACATTTTAAATTTGAGCTCAACTGATGAAATTATCTTCTTCAGCATTTGTTTTGATTTTGTTTTGCAGAATTTTAACTTTGGTTTTTCAGAAACAATATGTTCTTGAAATGTAAGTCCCATAACCCTGGCAAATATTGCCCTATGTTGGTCAAGACTGATATGTTTATTGATACGAAGCTTCATAAATTAAGAATGAACAAATGGAAAGACCAAAAACAATATTACCCCATCACTGATATTGTTGCTCTGTTTTTAGGTTTCAGTTCTTGGAAGTTGATCTTAAAAGTTAGTAATTCCAGTCTGTTCTTGTTTTAAATCCCAATACATCTAAATTTACAGAGGAAGATATAAGATTTACATGTATTACCTGTCCGAATGAAGGAGGACCTCTAATATCTCCTGTTCCAGGTGATGGAGAATTTTCCTGGTCAGGATATTTTATTTGAGGGTATGGGTACTGAACAAATTGATTTGGCTGAGCCACACGGAGATGTTGCTGTAAATTCTGCTGATACGACTGTCCAACAGTTGCATGTTTTTGTTGCATTTCTGCAAACCTTGATTTTGACAGCGATTCCAGCTCATCTAGTAACTGCTGATTTTGTATTTGTAGTTGTTTTATTTCTTGAGTAAGTTGTTCTTTCTCTGCATGTTGTCTTTCACGAGCATTTCTTTCGGCATCAAAATCACTTTTCCATAATTCAGCCTGAAGATTTAAGTTTTGTACAAAATTAAGATTTTAAAGATTATAGAAAACAGAAAATTTGTGAAGCTTCAAATAAATTCATTAGCACAAATATGTCAGATGGTAGAGAAAAATGTCAAAATTAGCACAAAAATGATATCACAAACTGGTTTACATTCTATAATGACCTAAATCATATTGTGAAAAATGAAGTGTTCGATGAATAATATTCACATTTGAAGAAAAACAAATAACAACACAATTTACCTGAGCTTTCAGCACAGGGATAGTATTTTCTACTTCTTCTCTGAGTGTCTTATTTTCACTTCGTAGTTGTTTCATTTGGCTGTCACGGTAACTGACAGCCTCCTCAGCACCTAGAATCTGCGCTGTTAGT
Organism: Atrina japonica; assembly: GCA_030159075.1. Taxonomy (NCBI): domain Eukaryota; kingdom Metazoa; phylum Mollusca; class Bivalvia; order Pterioida; family Pinnidae; genus Atrina; species Atrina japonica. Next base: position 872,318 of record BROG01000231.1, on the reverse strand, counting down.
CGGCCTATTTGATCTAATAGTTTCTGCTTGTCTGCATCTGACATACCCTTTTTTAAATAATAGAAATATTTACTACAAACAATATATCTATACCAATTAATGGAAAGTTAATAAAGGCTTATAGATGAAGGATGAAGAGTAATGTCTATTGGTCATGATGAGCCTTTCACACAGGAGACCAAGAAAGAATTTAGAAAATATTTTCCGGTAAATGTTTGACAGTGTTAGTTATATGGTGTTCCTACTGGCCTGAGCTATTTGGGTTTCCCCTTTAGCTTGATAGGTAGAGCACCAGATTCGTAAACCTGGGTCCTTGATTCGATTCCATGCAGAGGCAGTATTTGCCTCTATTACAATGGCACCCCATTTTGGGACCTGGGTTCTTCCTAGTAAAGTGAAATTGATCATCCCTGAATATCGCCCCACAGGTAATAGCAACCTCTAAATGAATCAGGATCACTCTTTCAATGGGGGTGGGGGGTGGGAATCATGTGGCAGGGTTAGTTATATGGTGTTCCTACTAGCTTGAGCTAATGGGGTTTCCCCTTTATCTCAATCGGAAGAGCACCAGACCCATAAACCAGGGATTCTAGATTTGATTCCATGCAGAGGCAGTATTTGTCTCTGTCTTAAGTGCATAATACAGGTATGTGGTTAACAGTTGAATCTTTGTATTAATACCAGCGTTGAAAGTAGATCCTAATGTATTCAAAAGCACAGTAGACCTAATATATAGATTGCTTTCTCAAAACAATCTTTCTAGTTTCAATTTCCCTGTTAATATAATTAATATCATGATAGAAGTTATAACAAATGCATGAATAGAAATAACATGCACTGAATATCTTTGAAGAAAGCCTTAGTTTTGTGTACTACATTGGTTAGAAACTGCAGTAAAATGGTGATGAGTCGGAATCTGCATGATCGCTATATGAACATTTACCGTTACTAGTCAATGCCACAAAAATACAATTTAAACAAACAAATAAACAACAAAACAACAAAGAACATATCTCTGTCAATATATTTAGCTTCTGGAAATCATTGTTACATGAGAGTTTTGTGTTATACCTGCATCCTGGTCTTTTCTTGTTTCTTGTATTTCTCAAATGACTCTGAAAGATCTTTATTTTCGGCAATCAACTGATTAAAGGACTGGCGCAAGTCAACCATTTGTTTTCTGAAAGAATGAATGCAGGTAAAATATAGAAGAATTTGCTCAGATCAACATTGATTACAAAAGAAGAGGCCCAAATTGGTTAAACCAACATCTGTGGACCCTTTCACGATAACTGCGGTCCTGTAACTTTGGGTGGCAAAAGGATACAGATTCTCGGAAAACGGCGTCAAGAAACAATCAGTTACTACAACAACATCTATGTTTTTGCAGGTATCTGTATCATTTTGCCACCCAAAGTCACAGGACTGCAGTTAACATGAAAGGGTTTATAGGGGACTTCATTCCTACCAAGGTTTATCAAAATCAGAAGAAGCTGATAGTGTGAAAAATGACCATCAATCCCCTTTACTTTTTTCAGTTTTAAAAAATTTATAAAATTCTAAAATGTAGATTTCAACAAAATTACCTCACATAGGCATTTTTAATCTAATTACATGTTAAACACATAAACTGAAGGAATTATAGGGAAATAAAAGCAAACATATAACAATATGCCCATGGGCCATTTCCTTCAACATATGGTTCACCTGAGTTGTGTTAGCGACGTTCCACTGTATATGGTTTTAGGATAGAAATTTCAATTTTCAAATTAATATAATACTCCTTGAGAATGGAGGTGAGCTAAAAATTAATGAAAATGACCCAAGTCTGAAAAGATTTCAAAAACGTACCAAAAATTGATTTTTCCATTTTTATGAAAAACACAAAATTGAATAATACATAAATGTAGCAGATCTCTCAGATGCAATTAGTTTTTTCAATTTAAGCAGTAGTTCTGGAAGAGAAGATTTTCAAAGAGGGGCACCCACTGGGACATTTTTTGCCCCACCCTGGTATTTTAAGTAAATATAAATAAAGTCAACTCTTGTTATAACGACCAGGTTGGGATCCAGTAAAATTGCCGTTATATCAAATATGCTGTTATATAAAATTTCCAAGCTTGGTGTCAAAATAAGATTTTGCATGAGCATTCTTTGTTGTTAAACCACTATTTAATAAAATACATCAATTCCGTATGACTGCATGAATAATATAAAATGAATACAACAAGTAAAATTGTTTTTATTGTTATTTCTATTCTATCAATTTAACAAATTATGGCAACAATTTTTCATTTTTGATGTTTGCTGTTATAACAAGTCAATTCTATAGGTAAAATGCATGTTTGTTGCCAAAAATCACTGCCGATGCTGGAAAGCAAATATGCCGTTATATCAATCAAATTAACATAGATGCAAATTCTTCCAATGAAATTTCTGTTGTTAACCAAAAATGCTGTTATATCAAATGCCGTTATTACAAGAGTTGACTGCATTTCATTAAAAAGAATAATTAATGGAATTAGAGTGATACACTGAGTGAATACAGCTATGTATCTAGACTTGTTCATCATCTGCATTGTTTACAATTATTTCAGAGCTTCTAACTCATCAACCCCTGAGAAACAATGAACTCTTCCATAAATCAATGACTTAGGCAAGTCCAAATGTGTCTCTAGGGGTGATTGAGTTATGTTAGTAAGCTTACTTGGATATCTGGTGTTCCTTCCGTTCAGCATTAAGAGCCTGTTCATTACTATTCAGGGAGATCCTGAGAGTTTCTATTAGAGCTGCCTCTTCAGTTCTCTGTTTGTTGCCGTCTTCTTGATGTTTGAGCAAACAATGCTCCAGCTCCGATATTCTACAGTGAAGGAAATCATAAAATCAGGGAATTAAGAGAGTTGGTTCCTAAACATAACCATTGGGAATCATTTCTTATGTAGATATCACCAGCGACAGAGATCAACTACAGTGAGACTAGACACTCTATAAAAAGATTTAGACAAGTCGCCAGCTATAAATGTCCTACAGTGAAATTTATATAGACACATCACCAGCTATAAATGTCCTACAGTGAAATTTATATAGACACATCACCTATAGTGAGATTTATATAGACACATCATCTATAGTGAGATTTATGTAGACACATTACTAGCTATAAATGTCCTATAGTGAAATTTATATAGACACATCACCTATAGTGAGATTTATATAGACACATCACCAGCTATAAATGTCCTATAGTGAGATTTATATAGACACATCACCTATAGTGAGATATATATAGACACATCACCTATAGTGAGATTTATATAGACACATCACCTATAGTGAGATTAATGTAGACACATCACCTATAGTGAGATTTATATAGACACATCACCAGCTATAAATGTCCTAAAGTAAGATTTATACAGACACATCACCTATAGTGAGATTAATGTAGACACATCACCTATAGTGAGATTTATATAGACACATCACCAGCTATAAATGTCCTATAGTGAGATTTATATAGACACATCACCTATTGTGAGATTTATGTAGACACATCACCTATAGTGAGATTTATATAGACACATCACCTATAGTGAGATTTATGTTGACACATCACCAGCTATAAATGTCCAATAGTGAAATTTATATAGACACATCACCTATAGTGAGATATATATAGACACATCACCTATAGTGAGATTTATATAGACACATCACCTATAGTGAGATTTATGTAGACACATTACTAGCTATAAATGTCCTATAGTGAAATTTATATAGACACATCACCTATAGTGAGATATATATAGACACATCACCTATAGTGAGATTTATATAGACACATCACCTATAGTGAGATTTATGTTGACACATCACCAGCTATAAATGTCCTATAGTCAGCTGGTAAAATAAAAACTTTGAAAAGAAACCGACCCCCGCAAAAGCTGTCAAAATGGGATCAAAACTGGATTATTAGTCACAGAAATTTTGACAGAGGAGAGTTTTAAAAGGCACTCTCAGCATGGTAAATGGTAATATTAATGTTGATAAATACATTTCCATTTTAGAAGATCAATTTGGCTTGTTATTGTCCAACATTTCCTTAATAAAACCCATCATTTTCAAGATGGCAACACCCCTGTCCATAGAGCTTGTATTACTCAACAATACAAACAACAAAATAATATTCCTACAATTGTTTAGCCAACTCAATCTCCAGACATTGATATATAAGAGAAAATTATGGCTCAAAATAAAAAAAAAAACTTTGCAATATCAAGCTCCGAGTATCAAGACTCCCGGGAAGTTGTTTGACATGATTTTACACAACTACAATTCCTTCAATGAAAACTACATTAAATCGTTGTACAAATCTATTCTTTATCTACTATTAGCTGTCATTAAGTCCAAAGGTCATCTCACCAAGTGTTGATGAAAGTAAGTCAGTTTTTTATTATTCAATTTAATGTTTATTTTCATGAAGCACATCATTGTTTATGTCTGCCATGTTGAAACATCGTGAATACTTTTGGCATAGCGCTGTAGCTACAGATGTCACCTTTAGTGAGACTAGACACCCCATAGGGAGATTTATACAAGTCACCAGCTAAAAATGGTGTCCTACAAGTGTGCTACAGGGAGATTTATTTAGACAAGTCACTAGCTAAAGGTGTCTGTCCTACAGGTGTGCTACAGTGAGATTTATTTAGACATGTCACTACCTAAAGGTGTCTGTCCTACAGGTGTACTACAGTGAGATTTATTTAGACAAGTCACTAGCTAAAGGTGTCCTAAAGGTGTGCTACAGTGAGATTTATTTAGACATGTAACTAGCTAAAGGTGTCTGTCCTACAGGTGTGCTACAGTGAGATTTATTTAGACAAGTCACTAGCTAAAGGTGTCCTACAGGTGTGCTACAGTGAGATTTATGTAGACACATCACCAGCTACAATGCCTATAGTGAGATATATATAGACACATCAGCTATAGTGAGATTTATATAGACACATCACCTATAGTGAGATATATATAGACACATCACCTATAGTGAGATTTATATAGACACATCACCTATAGTGAGATATATATAGACACATCAGCTATAGTGAGATTTATATAGACACATCACCTATAGTGAGATATATATAGACACATCACCTATAGTGAGATTTATATAGACACATCACCTATAGTGAGAGATATATAGACACATCACCTATAGTGAGATTTATATAGACACATCACCTGTAGTGAGATTTATATAGACACATCACCTATAGTGAGATTTATGTTGACACATCGCCAGCTATAAATGTCCTATAGTCAACTGATGAAATAAAAACTTTGAAAAGAAATGGACCCCTGCAAACGCTGTCAAAATGGGATCAAAACTGGATTATTAGTCACAGAAATTTTGACGGGGGAGAGTTTTAAAAGGCACTCTCAGCATGGTAAATGGAAATATTAATGTTGATAAATACATTTCCATTTTAGAAGATCAATTTGGCTTGTTATTGTCCAACATTTCCTTAATAAAACCCATCATTTTCAAGATGACAACACCCCTGTCCACAGACCTCGTATTACTCAACAATACAAACAACAAAATAATATTCCCACAAATGTTTAGCCAACTCAATCTCCAGACATTGATATAATCGAGAATTTATGGCTCAAAATAAAAAAAAAAACTTTGCAATATCAAGCTCCAAGTATCAAGGCTCCCGGGAAATTGTTTGACATGATTTTACACAACTACAATTCCTTCAATGAAAACTACATTAAATCGTTGTACGTATCTATTCTTTATCTACTATTAACTGTCATTAAATCCAAAGGTCATCTCACCAAGTGTTGATTAAAGTAAGTCAGTTTTTCATTATTCAATTTAATGTTTATTTTCATGAAGCACATCATTGTTTATGTCTGTCATACTGAAACATTGTGAATACTTTTAGCATAGTGCTGTAGCTACAGTTGTCACCTTTAGTGAGACTAGACACCCTATAGGGAGATTTATACAAGTCACCAGCTATAAATGGTGTCCTACAGGTGTGCTACAGTGAGATTTATTTAGACATGTCACTAGCTAAAGGTGTCCTACAGGTGTGCTACAGTGAGATTTATTTAGACAAGTCACTAGCTAAAGGTGTCCTACAGGTGTGCTACAGTGAGATTTATTTAGACAAGTCACTAGCTAAAGGTGTCTGTCCTACAGGTGTGCTACAGTGAGATTTATTTAGACAAGTCACTAGCTAAAGGTGTCCTACAGGTGCGCTACAGTGAGATTTATTTAGACAAGTCACTAGCTAAAGGTGTCCTACAGGTGTGCTACAGTGAGATTTATTTAGACAAGTCACTAGCTAAAGGTGTCCTACAGGTGTGTTACAGTGAGATGTATTAATACACATACAAGCTAAAGATATCCTAGATGTGCTACAGTGAGATTTATTTGTCACTAGCTGAAGGTGTCCTGCAGGTATACATGTGCTACAGTGAGATTTATTTAGACACCTCAATAGGTAAAGGTGTCCTAGAGGTGTGTTACAGTGAGATTTATTTAGACATGTCACTAGCTAACGGTATTCTACAGATGTATTACAATGAGATTTATTTGTCACTAGCTAAAGATGTCCCACAGGTGTGCTACAGTGAGATTTAAGTAGCAAAACATGATAAGATAACAGATAAATATTCATTCTCAAATTTTCTAAACAGATTTATAGGTTTACAAACTATTTACTTCTGGCATTACATGAATCTATTCATGAAAATATCTTGTCTACCATACCTCCTGCTTTTCTTCTCTAACATATCTGAGTTGGCCTTTAACTTTTTCTGTGATTCTGTGACTTCATTGATAAGAGTCAGCACTTGACTTCTCAAGCTTTGGATATCACTTGTGTAATTCATTGACTGCAAAATATATCAGACAAGTGATTTTAGAAGATAATCACGTTTGTCTTTTTGGTGTTAATAGCAAACCTATGTTACGCAATAATATAGTCAAATTATATACAATGTACCTGAAAAAACTTCCGACATTAACAGAAGGGTTTATGTAGTGTGACCATGTGATACAGTATAATTAAAAACCGATCTCTCACGGCTCCAGTGTTCTGATATGTTGTGTAAAGGATCTAGGGCAATCTATTATGGGGTCACATGCAGATAACCTCGTTTAGGTGTGTTATGTTCAACCAATGAAAATGCGACTTTAAATTCTCTAAAGGGGCATTAGCTGTGTTTACCAAAAAATGATTTCTATTTTTTTTATTTTTACTACTTGTACTTGATGTACAATTACAAATAAGAGTCATACATAAGCATAAAAAATCATATGTTCCTATAAATATTGTGGAAATAAGGTTGGGTTAAGTTAGTAAGTTTGAATTAATCAATTGCAGTGAAATAAAGCCAAACTGGGTTTCTCAAGCAATTTTCACAAAATATATAGGAATGAAAGAAGTTTTATGCCTGTGTATATCTCTTTAATGTTGTTGTATACTAATCTAAGTGGTAAAAAAGGAAAGCATTTTTTATGAAACAAACACAGCTAATGTCCCTTTAAAGTTTATTGAATGGCAAATACATGTAGATGTAATTTATTTTATAAAACGGAAACCATCAGTCAGCAAATTCCATTGGAATATCTTTGGTAATACTAAACTTATCCAAGGTAAACAAAGAAAAGAATTTTGTACTTCCGCATTCTGTGTGTTCAGTGTTGTTAATAATGTTTAAAATGTTTACATCTCTTTGCCATTTGACTGCCTACAAAATTGTGCAAATAGAAAACGTCACACCTACGAGTACGAGGTCATCAACATGTGACTCCATACATGGTTGCGTTAGATCATATATGTGACGCCAGAAAACGGCAGTGATTAGATATCGGTTTTTCATTAGATTGCATGTGATCAGATGTGTATGTCCATGGAAGTTATGCAATTTTGAGTAATCATGGTAATCAATCTACTGCATTTATTACAAATAATCTTAATTTAAATTCATTAAATCTTGTCTTAATTTACATTCAGTAAGCAGAGGTATAGCTCAGACAAAATGATCTATATGATTTGATAATCTGGGGCTCTAAAAAAATCAGTGCTGTCCTATACTTTACAATGAGTTGACATTATTTCTACAGCATCATAATACTAATCTTGTTTAACATAACATCCAAAAGCACCCAGAGAAGTATTCAGTGGTTAGTCCATACCTCACATCCAGACATCATATAACATCATTAATGTCAGTTTCCTTCAGTGTACCTTATCAAGCACAGTATAGTGTCATTCTATATGACAATTCTTCAATAATTTTCCAATTGAATAGGAACAGCCTTATACACAAAATACTCACCTGGTCTTCTTCTCTATTATATTGTGGTGAATACCCAGTTGCTGTGGCTTGTTTCTTTTCTTCCTCTTTTGTTATCTCTCCTGGAAGGCATACATTATGTTATCAGTTGGTTATCAATTTATCATTTATAACTTAAAATTTAATCATATTCTTACAAACCCAATAGAAGTGCATGACAAAGAGAAATTAAATGACCACACTAAAGTTTTACTTATTTTCTACCATAACTTGTGTTGTTAAACCAGCCACTCTGAAGGGGTAGTATAAACGAAGCCCTTGTTAGTTAACATTTACAAATAACCAACAGGGCTGTTTCACTGACATTACAAACACTAAATGACGTCATCGCCAACCTTCAGATGAAAGAAGAGATTGAAGTGATGTACAAGTTTGATGTGATCATGAGAGTCCAAACCCGATAGTATTTAGAGGTGATGTAGGCTAATAATCCATACTACCAATCAGCACTTTTTAGTTATGGTAGAAACAGATTCAACAACTCGTGTAAGTTGATTATCATGTTTATCTAACTCTCGTTAGTTAATTTTCAAAATCTGAAGACACTCGGTAAACCTTTTGTCTTTCAAGTTTTGAAAATTAACTAATTCAAGTTAGATAAACATAATAATCAACTAACACTGGTTGTTTAATCTCTATTTCTTCTATTCAAACATTAATCTTGATAAGTTATGAAGGAGGGACTTTTCTGGTCCTATAATTACCATACTGTCACACAAAGTCAAGACTTGAATCCTGTGAAAATAATACTGAGACTGACAGACAGATGCAAAGGCAGGCAGGCAGACAGTGGGGCAAAAAGTAAACTAGCTACAATGTAGTAAGACAGACAGATAGCTAATCACACAGATAGAAAGACAGAATAATAGAATCTTTCCCTACCTTGAGGGTACGAAAAAGGAATCTCAATCTTTAGCATAAGATTCTTGAATGACAAACACAAGGCTTGACAAGGAAATCATTCCCGTAAAAAAAAAGGAAAACTCTGTGAACCATAGGAGAAAGATAAATCAACAGGCAGCCAGTCAGGCAGATAGCTAGCTAAACACAGATAATAACACAGATAAACAGGCTTATTCCACAATCAATAAGGGTCAAATCAAGTAACATATAGATCTCTTGACACAAATCACTTCACACTTTAATGACATTCTACCAACTATATTTGAACACACTGTTTTGTAGAACAAACTTATAAAATGGTTTAATATTCTTCTAATTAACCAGACAATCATCTCCATTTCACAAGGACAATGTGACCAATATTTGTACACTGACATACCTCGTACTGGGGAACTCTGTACATCTCCCAATTCTTCAAGTTCCGTTACACGAGCTTTCAATGCTTTTATTTCAGCTTTAGACACTCTAGAGTCATTCAACACTGTCTGAAGTCTATGTGTTAGATCCGTATTTTGCATTTCCAATGAATTCTTTTCTTTCTGTAATTCTTCCTTTAGTTTACTATATACTTTTAGATCACATATCAACTGTTCGTTACTGTCACGGAACTGTGCATTTTGATTTTCTGTTTCTGTCAGTTTTACTTTAATTTCTGTCAGTTCTATCTGGTGTTTTCGTTTATCCTCATTATTTGTCTCAACAATAACCTTCAAAGAAAGGAAAATATAATCATTTTTCTCTATGCCTTAAAGGAGCATTAGTTGTGTTTACCAAAAAAGTTGTTATTTTGACAAAATAAACATTGAATTCAAACTACAGTACTTCCACTTAAAACAATTCTGAAACAAAGAGATAAAATGAAAATAAAGTTACATGTGGCATGCATGCATAAGATAATTAAATTAGGCCTACCACTGCTTTAAACATTCAATTTCTCATTACAATTTACATGCACTGATAAAATTTACCAGTGCTAAGTCAACAAATTTACGATTGATCTTTGATCAACTCTTATTATTTAGGACAATTAACAGATAATTAAGACATTTAAATGTTGTGAAAATTTATATAGGTTACTGAGCATCCGCACAAATAATGTTTGAACATTTTGACGGTATATTTTATGAAAAACCCCAAAAATCTTAATCAGTTGAAACTTATTTTGCATTTTTTACTATAAATAATATTGATCAGGATGTATAATCACAGAAATATTTGCAACAAAAATATACGAGTCCTTTAGTCCTGTAAATCATCAGTAAAAAGTAGACAAAGAATATGAGCGGTCAATTAGGATTTTATTAAATTAAATTTCAACAATAATACGACTCTGAAATATTTATATTTAAATATATATATATATATATATATATATTATTGTTTCCTTCTGTTTTATTTAGTCTGTGGACGAGTGAAGTAGATTCACAGCATCAAGATTTTTATATAAAATCAGCCTCGAGCCATATAAAATCAACAACGGAAATTTATTTCCAAAAATTCACTGAAGGTGCTACCATTATGCGAAGGTTTACAACATGTGCCTAAATCATATAACACATTGAAGGTGTGTAACAATATGAGGTACGGGAGATAAATCTTTTAGAAAATTATATACGTAAATAAATTGGTGTGACTTGAAATAGTATTGATGTGTATTATATGTATTTGGGAAAATACGGGCAGCTAAAATTACATGATTTCTAATTCGGTCAAGTAAATATGTTGACAAAGTTAATTTAGATATAAAATTTCCAAATTCAAAATTACTCAGCATAATATTCAGTATTATTACTTAGCATTATTACAATATACTGTTGTGGATAAACAACTTGTCAACACCTTTACAAATTCAGCAGCAATTGAAGCTGCAGGTTAAAAGGTCAAATATCTGTCATCATCAGTTTTGGTAAACAAGAATTGATGTTAATGATAATTAATATAAAGTACTGAAGTTGTGCTAAGAATGATAGTGTAAAAAGGTTACCAAAGGTTGCATTATGACAGATTTTGATGATGACGGCGCCCGTATTCTCCCAATTGTAGATGCATTTAACTCTCTATAAGCTTCTAGAACTTTAGTGTTTTGTGTTGGTCAAAATTGACAAACATATATAAGCATTATGGTTCTGGAGACGGGAGAGACGAGCGGGGAACCGCCTAGAGAGAACGTCACCATACTCTCTGATTTGTGAACATTGTTACCATTGCTGCACTCTGCTGAATTAAAATCATCTATACGATCACAGACCAGACTTTGTTATTGATATTTGGGTTGGTTTACAAATATCGATTTGGTGCCTTTTGCCCTGGATAAAGACCTGGGAACAACACAAGACTTGGAACTAAAGGTAAGACTTTTACTTTTCTTAGTACCTTATTATTTTGACCACAAAATTGTGAACATTCTTTTTGACAAACTCTAAAACTAAATTTTATTAAATTAAGTTTAAATTACCAAAACTCTATCTTAAACAAAAACTACAACTTTAACTTATTTAGGCAATAGTATTAAACATCCATAAAAACTTATTTTGAAAACTTTAACAAAATTAGTTAAACACAAAATTTAACATTCGAGATAAAATACAAAATTAATAATGGCAGATGAAAATAGTAGAATGAAATTAAGTAGTATGGCTACGGCTTTAGAAGAAATTGAAGATAATTTAATTTTGGAGGAAATAAATAAAAATAGACCAAAAACATCAGATCAGACAGACATACGAAATGAAACTGAAAATAGAAATATAACTAAAACAAAAACATCAGGTCAGTCAGACGTACAAAACAATAACCGCGACCTTAGTAACCCTGAAAACACTAGTTGAAAGAAATGAAAATGTGACAGACCAAACGAACAAAAACAAGATAGCAATTAACACTTATATCCAGTTAGATAGAGCTTTAGACCATGTTAAGAACTGGGTTATATTGACTCAAAACACATTACAACATCTTAAAATCCAACTGAACATGTTGTCACTGGGACACCTTGCACCATCTGTTATACAACCTTTACAGTTTCGGCAACTACTTTTATCCATCAAAAATCAATTGAATCCACGTTTTGCTTTGCCTTTTGACCCTGAAAAAGATCTTTGGGACCTGTACAAAACATTGACTTGTGCTACATATTTCAAAGACGAAAACATTGTAGTCATCGTGTCAGTACCTTTGGTTGACACAACAAATGCCTTAGAAATTTACAAGATACATAACTTGGCATTGCCACATATGAAAGAACCCTCGGTACTCGCCAAATATGACTTAGAGTCAGAAGCCTTAGCGGTAAACAAAGAGAAAACACAATTTGCACTTTTGACTCAACAGGAGTTAGAAAAATGTTCAAATCCTTCAATAAGATATTGTTCTTTTGACAGTCCTATCTATACTGTTTCAAACAGACAGACTTGTGTGATTTCGATATTTTTGGAAACACGATCAAAAATTGAACAAAACTGTAAAACCACACTGATCAATAATGCAATTCTTCCTCGAGGACAGTATGTTACAGAGGGAAATTGGTTAATCATTGCTAAAAGGTTACAAAATTTCATGATCATGTGTGACAAAGAATCAATGATTAAGAAAACCTTACCACCTCTAGACAATCTACATTTGGAACAAAATTGTCAAGCTTCTAACGGGGATATGACTTTAACACCTTACATTTATAAGGAAAGTAATTTTAACTTTAGGGATCCTTTAAAAACATTAGTGGACAAGTATAAAAAAGACGAAGTAAGTTTGTTTTGGAAATATAAGCAAAATTTCCCACGGCATGATAAGATTAAAATTCCTAAGACGTTGGAACCAGTAAAAGAAATTAATTTAGATAATTTGATAAATGAACTAAAACTAGAAGAAATGCAACCAATGCCAGAAGATGATTTTTGGGTTAAAAATGGTCAATACTTTCTCATACCAATAGTGCCAGTAGTAACAATCTTAATAATTATAATGGTAAAATGTGGAAAAAGAATAATAAGAAAATGTAGAAATAGGCATTCAGAATCTTCTGTCAAAAATAAAAATAAAAATAATCCTAATGTTAAGTGGTCAAGTAGTGAGGGAATAGAGGAGTTGAGTCTTCCAAATCTTTCAAGACTTCTAAGAAACCAGAACCAACAACCATACCAGGAGCACCAAGTAACAAACAATCAATCATGCATAAATACACAGTTAACAGCAGATGATAATGACATTCGTAATCTTATAACAGAAAAGATGAAACAACGGACAAGAAACACAGCCAGTATATACAAAGAAGACATTCAAACTGAACAAGAACCGAACGCATATCCAGACATGAAACTTTGCAGTATGTACCTTAAGGATAAATACGACATAGACTTAATACCAATAACTGATCAAACCAGAATTAACACTGAAGACAGAACACGATCCGGTCAAGATAAAAGAGAAACAGAAAACACGAAACAAAATAGTCAAGGAGAAATGAAAAACAGTCAACAAAACTACAAAAGTGAATATCCAGACGTACATTCCTGTGAAATAAAGGAATACAAACACGGTAACAATGAAATAAACCATGAACTTTATCAAGACCCAGAAACAGGTGAAATGACACCGCAAGAATTAAACGATAACAATAAATCGTCGATCGAAAACATCGAAGTGGATGAGACCACTTGGCCTCGATCCAGAGGCCCGATTACCAGTTTTAAGTTCACCAGTAACTAAAGACACTAACATTCGACTACTGAAGACTCTACAAGAACTTAAGTAATAATCACAGTGTAATGTGAATACAAAACGATAATAACTTAAAGAAGTCGAAAACTTTATAATTATTAAAGAAACAGAATTTACGCAAAGGACGGAGGACTTTCCGTGAACATATTACGGATGGAGGACTTTCCATGAATATGTTAAAAGTGTTAAAAATGAATTATTAAATGTATTATTATGATATGATGATACAATGAACTTTAAATAATAACTTTACTTATGAATTTTTTTAAAGACAATGATTATGAATTGAATTATATATTGTCAAACCGGTTATTCACTTATCGTATAAGTCGCTTATAATGCATGTAGATATAATGAGATTTTCATCCAGATCACGATTTTCTGAATTATTGAAAAATCCAGGTCACGATTGATAGTGGATTACTGAGGAATTCAAAGTCACAAGTTAACTTTTTAATAATCTATGAAATCCAGGTCACAACTTATTCATTCCATGATTAACAGTGAAAACTTTATTGAATTGTGTATTGATAATTATGTTAATTATGTTATAACTTTCAAGCCACACCAATGGGGGAAATTTTATAAAAAGTTACTAATTATAATTTGGAAAGTATTTATAAGAATGAAATTTTTACCATTTAGTAAAAATTTCAAGGGATAGGGACGTTTGTAACAATATGAGGTACGGGAGATAAATCTTTTAGAAAATTATATACGTAAATAAATTGGTGTGACTTGAAATAGTATTGATGTGTATTATATGTATTTGGGAAAATACGGGCAGCTAAAATTACATGATTTCTAATTCGGTCAAGTAAATATGTTGACAAAGTTAATTTAGATATAAAATTTCCAAATTCAAAATTACTCAGCATAATATTCAGTATTATTACTTAGCATTATTACAATATACTGTTGTGGATAAACAACTTGTCAACACCTTTACAAATTCAGCAGCAATTGAAGCTGCAGGTTAAAAGGTCAAATATCTGTCATCATCAGTTTTGGTAAACAAGAATTGATGTTAATGATAATTAATATAAAGTACTGAAGTTGTGCTAAGAATGATAGTGTAAAAAGGTTACCAAAGGTTGCATTATGACAGATTTTGATGATGACGGCGCCCGTATTCTCCCAATTGTAGATGCATTTAACTCTCTATAAGCTTCTAGAACTTTAGTGTTTTGCGTTGGTCAAAATTGACAAACATATATAAGCATTATGGTTCTGGAGACGGGAGAGACGAGCGGGGAACCGCCTAGAGAGAACGTCACCATACTCTCTGATTTGTGAACATTGTTACCATTGCTGCACTCTGCTGAATTAAAATCATCTATACGATCACAGACCAGACTTTGTTATTGATATTTGGGTTGGTTTACAGGTGCCGCACAGGAAATAATTCTGTGTAGATACTCCTTGTGCAAAATTACAGCATAATCACCATGTTACTGAAGTATGTATAAAGAAATATTAATACTTGTTTCTGTCACCAAATGACGATTATGACCGGCAAACTGGATGAAGGTGTATCACTCGCACGAAGGTGTGAAACGGGATACGCACGGGACCATATAGATCTATTTGAACTTTCATAAAATTAGATCTAATATAATTTATGAAGCATGTTTCTATATTCCAGGTTGTTAAAATAAATACAGCTGTTTAGATAAACAACAACTCTTTTATTTTTATTTTAGAGTTCTATCAAGTTAGATTTATATTTTAGTTATTTATTTAATGATGTCAGTGAAGGTGTAGACCACAGTCCTAAATGAAGATGCCGGTCCGAAGGTGAAGATGCATGATATGCCGTATCAACAGCTATCGCTAATGAACATCTTGTTATAATTATTCAATTTACCTCCTCTGAATATTTCTCCAAGGTGGACATTTTACACCTTCAAAATCGGACTGCACTAGAAATAGATAGATCTAATAAGTATATATATACGGCCCCGAAACTGGCGAAAAAGCACCTTTGTCCCGCATCCGACTCCTATTTATACCCTGTAGACTCTCTGCACGTGCACCAATCAGAATTGAGTTCAGCCATGTCTAGAACGCTGAACAGCAGTCACACTTCCGTCAGTCTTGTACAGTCAAACGGTGTAAAAAATACATCTTTCTACACATCAACCAAGTGAAATACAACAATTTTAGAAATAATAGATGAGTATAGAATAAGCAGCCACATTGAATTGCTTTATTGGTTTGTTGCCTACAAACAGCTGATAAAATATAATCAACATATTCCCTACACAATGAAGTCTTGTGTACAGTTCATACATGTATATATATTTTGAAAAAGTTGTTCAATTTCTCATTTTTAAAATTGCATTGAATCAATTTTCTATTGCCCCCTTGTGAATAACGAAATGATCCATAATCCTACACATGGTTTTTGACAGCTCAAATTCAATTCTAACACCAGACAATATTTCTTAGTGTCGATGAGGAACTTTTCACTGCTAACAGGATAGCCCTCAAGAGTATAATAATAAGAGATACACACAGGCATAAAAAATCTTATATTCTTATATAATTTGTGATGATAAGGTCTGGTACAGTTTGGCTTGCATATACAAATAGTAAGGTTGAGTTAATCAATTGCAAGTAAACAACTGTCGAATCTACTGTTCTCAAGCAATTTTCAAAACATTTATAGGGATTTAAGAAATTTTATGACTGTGTGTATCTTTTTTTTATTTTATATCAGGAAAAACAAAATTTTTGAAAAAAAAATCCACAGCTAATGGCCCTTTAAGAAAATTTTGAATTTATTACATTAATCCTAGTAACAAATTTATTACATCAATCCTAGTAACAAATTTATTACATCAATCCTAGTAACAAATTTATTACATCAATCCTAGTAACAAATTTATTACATCAATCCTAGTAACAAATTTATTACATCAATCCTAGTAACAAGTTTATTACATCAATCCTAGTAACAAATTTATTACATCAATCCTAGTAACAAATTTATTACATCAATCCTAGTAACAAATTTATTACATCAATCCTAGTAACAAATTTCAATATAGAACTGTTTTAAAAGTATCCGAGGACATGAATGACCCTGCTACTGAGACACAAGAAAACATGAAATCCTTTAAACTGAAATATATCATCAAAAAAAGAAAAAAATAAAGCAAAAATTTGCATTGGTCCAAAAGCTCTGGATTTGATGCTTGATATCTGCTTGATAGAAAAATACTGAATTAACTCTGAAACAATAGTACATTATCAACTTACTGTCTCAGTTACCTCCCTTGATTTGTCTGTTAGATTACTTCGTATCTGTTGCTGTAGTTCAATTATTTCTTTATTTAACTGAGTAATTGTACTATCACGTTTTTCCACCTCGCTATGCCATCTATCACTATTGCCTTCTTCTCCATGTTGATTTACCTGGAAATATTCAAAATAATTGAAATGTACATGAAATATACATTGTACATGTATAATTTTTTTTTGTAATTCTGTTTGTGACAAGGCCTCTGTGGTTGAGTGGTTAGAGCATTGTGCTGTAAACCATAAAGTCTCTCACTCCTGGTCAGCGCAGGTTCATGCCCCACTGGAACCCAGGCTGATTTTTGAGAGAAAGCTTGGCTGTTTACTTGCAGAAGGACGGTGGTCTCTTCCCGGGTACATTGTAACCAGGTTCTCTCCTCCACCAATAAAAACCAGCCACCATATAACTGAAAAATTGTTGAGTGTGGCATAAAAACTGGTCTGCATCTTAACTTGTATTAAAAACTGGCGGCCAGCGTATAACTGAAAAATTGTTGAGTGTGGCATAAAACAAATATCAAATCATATCTTGTAAGTCTTTTACATGATCTTTTAACATGGCGGCCATCGTATCTGAAAAATTGAGTGTGGCATTAAAATCAAATCTGGCTTGTAAGTCTTTTACATGATCATCTTAACTTGTATTAAAAACTGGCGGCCAGCGTATAACTGAAAAATTGTTGAGTGTGGCATAAAACACTATTCCTAATTCAAATTCAAACTGTTTGTGACACATAAACTTTAATCACTAATCTACAAAATGAGATCGTAAGTTTTCCTTCTCTTTCCTTGTATGTACATGTATACTACATGTTAGTGCAATCAGTGTCATATGAAATGGATTCAAGATAAATGTTATTTTAACAAGCCCAATGAACTCTGACCTTTATCTTAAAATATAACAATGCAATGTGTTCTGTTAATTTGACATTCATACACACTGCCACATACAAAGACAAAAATGCAAAATCAAGTTACAATATCCTACAGACAAATATGAGAGTTAAATGAGAGTTACTTGATCTTTCATGATGAAAAATGAGAATCTGAAACACTATGCCTCCCAAAAGTTAGACAATTTTTAAAGATCTTAAAGTCTCATAACTCTGGCAACTATTGCTGAATGTTGGCGATTACAGAACTCATCTTAGATCTTATTAACATGAAGCTTAAACAAAAAATGAAGGAAACTAAATACAGTGGTACCTGTCTAGAGAGACCACTCTCATGAAAAACCACTTGTCCAGAGAGATCTCTCTCATGAAAGATCACCTGTTCAGAGAGACCGCTCTCATGAAAGACCACCTATTTAGAGAGACCACCTGTCTAGAGAGACCGCTCTCATGAAAGACCACCTATTTAGAAAGACCACCTGTTCAGAGAGACCGCTCTCATGAAAGACCACCTATTTAGAGAGACCACCTGTCTAGAGAGACCACTCTCATGAAAGACCACCTATTTAGAGAGACCACCTGTCTAGAGAGACCACTCTCATGAAAGACCACCTATTTAGAGAGACCACCTGTCTAGAGAGACCACTCTCATGAAAGACCACCTATTTAGAGAGACCACCTGTCTAGAGAGACCACTCTCATGAAAGACCACCTATTTAGAGAGACCACCTGTCTAGAGAGACCACTCTAATGAAAGACCACCTGTCTAGAGAGACCACTCTCATGAAGAGACCCACCTCATTTAAAGACCACCTATTTAGAGAGACCACCTGTCTATGAAAGACCACTCTCAGAAAGACCACCTATTTATGAGAGACCACCTATTTAGAGAGACCACCTGTCTAGAGAGACCACTCTCATGAAAGACCACCTATCTAGAGAGACCACTCTAATGAAAGACCACCTATCAAAAGAGACCACCTGTCTAGAGAGACCACTCTCATGAAAGACCACCTATTTAGAGAGACCACCTGTCTAGAGAGACCACTCTCATGAAAGACCACCTATCTAGAGAGACCACTCTCATGAAAGACCGCTATCAAAGAAGACCACCTATCTAGAGAGACCACCTGTCATGAGAGACCACCTATTTAGAAAGACCACCTATTTAGAGAGACCACTCTCATGAAAGACCACCTATTTAGAGAGACCACTCTCATGAAAGACCACCTATGAAAGACCACCTATTTAGAGAGACCACTCTCTAGAAAGACCACCTGTATTAGAGAGACCACCTGTCTAGAGAGACCACCTGTCTAGAGAGACCACCTATTTAGAGAGACCACCTGTCTAGAGAGACCACTCTCATGAAAGACCACCTGTCTAGAGAGACCACTCTAATGAAAGACCACCTATTTAGAGAGACCACCTGTCTAGAGAGACCACCTGTCTAGAAAGACCACCTGTCTAGAGAGACCACTCTCATGAAAGACCACCTATCTAGAGAGACCACTCTAATGAAAGATCATCTCTCTTCTAAGATCACATTCTGAAAACTAATTGGTTAATTAATAATTTAAATAAAACCTGTCTTGAGAGACTACATTTCAGTGGCAGATGAGGTGGTCTCTCAAGACAGGTTCCACTGTAAATAGACTAACCAAAACATTATAACCCCCTATCTTTTTTTTTTTTTTTTGGGGGGGGGGGGGGGGGAGGCATAGTAAAAATTATTTCAGCATCAATTCCTGTACACTGTATTATCTCTAAATCAAACTGAAACTTACCATTTGTAATTTGCTTTTCAACTGAGCATTTTCCTGTGTCAGGTTGGCTATAAGCTGTTTTGTTTGTTCAAATTTCTGCTTGTTTAAGGCATTATTCTCCTGAATCTTCTCCTTCCATTTGGCTATATCATCATACTGCTTTTTCATAACTTCAGTGTTAACTTTTAGAAAATCTGTTTAAAAACGTATTATAAGTACAGTGATGGTACAATTACAGCCAAGTTAAGTATGTTTACCAGCATGACTATTTCTTTAAAACATCTTGAAAAAAAATTGGTCTCAAACGATAGCAGATAGGTCTTATCAGAAGGAATACAAATGTGAAATAGGAAAGCCCCATTATTTACCAATAAAAAATTATGGCCTAGGTTAAAGTTTTTGAAAAGTAGGTCAAGTGTCAAGGCCAAAAGATAAAAATTGTTGATCTCAAAAGAAAGGTCTTGTCACAAAGAATAAACGTGAAATTTTAAACCCCAATCAATTACCATTCAAAAGTTATGACCAGGTTAAGTTTTTGTGGACAAACAGACAGACAGACAGATGGATAGACCAAAAACTATATGCCCCTGAATCTCCCATGATTACAAATCACTGTCAGGTCCGACACAGTTTATCTCCCTGCCAGGTCAAATATCTGACAGATTTCAAAACTTTGTATTTTCCTGATGCATATAATTATATCTACACCTA
The DNA here is from genome assembly GCA_030159075.1 of Atrina japonica. Lineage (NCBI taxonomy): Eukaryota > Metazoa > Mollusca > Bivalvia > Pterioida > Pinnidae > Atrina > Atrina japonica. Next base: position 851,644 of record BROG01000231.1, on the reverse strand, counting down.
ATCAGGATGGTCTTAAATATTTGAAGTCATCAAAGAGAAATGCCAGACCATCACAGTATACCAAGCTCATCGACTTTCACTACATCTTTATTACATGTATATGCCATATGGACAGAAATGAAGAAATAGAAATCCTTATGTTGGTAAAATGTTTATAGAGGGCAAAGCCCTCATAAATGTAGAGAAGGTCACATTTTCCCTACTACATCTGGGTACCCATACTACTAATGGTAAAAAAATCTGCATACAACAGGAATTTGTGCGTGGCATTAATAACAAGAGGCCCAATGAGCCTTAAGTCGCTCACTTGGAAAAATTGGTCAACATTGCAAAAAACATAAAAAATGTGTAACAGATAAAATGGCTAATAAACATGAAAAACAGTAGGCTAATTGGGGGCCTTAATAATCACCTGAGTGAAATGTATTATACTGACAATATACTGAAAAGCAACCAAAAGCTTGAAAAATTCATTGAAATGGAGAATTAACTTCCATAAGCGTAGACTTGCCTTGTCGATATTTTTATAGATCTTTCAAGATAATGTGCAACAACAGTAGAAAACATGCGAAATCCATTTAAAAGGGGAACTAACTTTCACAAGGATCACCCACACAAGTGTTAACTTGACAATTTAAATCCTGTTACTTGTTTGTAGATCTTTGCACTCTAAACAGTTTGCTTCTTTCTCTTTCTCTCTATCTATTATACTTTTCAAGACAATAGGACAAAACTGTCAAAAACATGAAAAATTCACTTAAAGGGGAAATAACTCCCATAAGGGGCAACCTGACAATTTCAGCCCTATTGACTTTTTTGTAGATCTTTGCATGCTGAACATTTTTGTTTCTTTCACTTTCTCTCTATCTTTTATACTTTTCAAGATAGTAGGACAAAACTGTCAAAAACATGAAAAATCCTCTCAAAGGGGAAATAACTTCCACAAAGGGCAACCTGACAATTCCAACCCTATTGACTTTATTGTAGATCTTTGCATGCTGAACATTTTTGCTTCTTTCACTTTAACTCTACTTACATGTATTATACTTTTCAAGATAATGTCAAATAACATCCAAAAACATGAAAAATTCACAAAAAAAAGGGGAAATAACTCACATAAGGGTCGACCCAATAATTTCCACCAAAATCAAATACCGGTAGATTTTAGCAAGCCGTTCATTTTAAGGTAACGGTTTTTTCTCTAGCTTTAATAATTTTGGAGATATATGTACATGTAATAAATCAAAATTATCTGCTGACTCATTCATTCTATATTTAGCCATGGCAGCTATGTTTGGTCCTAGCCCCTTTTCATCTGCAAACTTTATGCGGCTTTACATGGTTATATTTCCTGTCAAGTTTGGTTCAAATTGGTCCAATGGGTCTGGAGAAGAAATCAAAAATGTTGAAAATTTTACAAAAAAAACATATGTTTTCCATTTACTTAGGTGCCTGTGACCTTCACCTTTAACCCCATGACCTTAAAATTTTGTCAAATTGATCCTCAGATAATTCCTAACAACTTTCTCATATATCTTTGTATACAAAAAGTTGATCAGTTTTGAGTTATTAAACAATTTGTAATACAAATATACCCTATGTTACTGAAGCACCCCCTAGTGGCTCGTTTATGGACAGATTTCATTTTAATTCGCAAACTTTGTAGATATTGACTTAACAATCATGCATACAAAATATGAAACTTATCTGATCATTGGTTCATGAGAAGAAGATTTATAAAGACGCACCAAGTTTTGGTCCTTTTAGGGCCACTATTGGTACTATCTCTTTTTCATTCGCAAACTTTATGCGGCTTCACATGGGGATGCTATATGCCAAGTTTATTTAAAATTTGCCCACTGGTTCTTGAGAAGAAATTGTTTAAATGCAAAAGTTAACAGAAGGACGCCGGACAATGGACGCCTACAGACCCCGGAGCTTTAGCTACAGCAATATCTCACTTGGCCCTTTGGGCCAGGTGAGCTAAAAAGTGGGAACTACAGCAACTTCAACCTGACACTTATGTACTCTGCATAAGGGGTCAAAAGTGTTGCTATCTTTTTGGTTTAATGGTATATTTGCTACCCCTACCCCAGAGGAAACAAAGGAATGATCTGACAAATTATTTGGACACTATTTTGATATTTTAAATGAAAAAGAAAATGATTTATCTTGTTTTTATATTTTAATTACTTTTCATACATTTAAGATATTATTTTTTCTTTTCCCAATCCTCAATCAAATAAAATATATGGTAGATTATTACAACTCAAAATTCCTCTTCATGTGTATCATGTAATAATCTTTTAATGTTTTTTTAAAACCACAGATTGAAAATTGTGATAATTCACAAATGTACAAATGTATGTGAACATACATTGTACCAGGTTTTGACAACAGACTTGGTCTTAAAATAATACAGAGGTGCCAGATATACAAATTTAGAAAAATAAATATTCATGTACTTATTTGTGCTTGATAAAATGCTTAAAATACTGAAATAGGACCACAAAATTAATTGTGAAGTTACTCCATTGATTAATCAAAACAACCTAGTAAAAGTCTAACATTAAATATTTGATACATGATTTACACTCTGATATGGAACAAGCTAGTAAAAGTCTAACATTAAATATTTGATACATGATTTACACTCTGATATGGAACAAGCTAGTAAAAGTCTAACATTAAATATTTGATACATAATTTACACTTTGATATGGAACAAGCTAGTAAAAGTCTAACATTAAATATTTGATACATGATCTACACTTTGATATGGAACAAGCTAGTAAAAGTCTAACATTAAATATTTGATACATGATTTACACTCTGATATGGAACAAGCTAGTAAAAGTCTAACATTAAATATTTGATACATGATTTACACTCTGATATGGAACAAGCTAGTAAAAGTCTAACATTAAATATTTGATACATGATTTACACTCTGATATGGAACAAGCTAGTAAAAGTCTAACATTAAATATTTGATACATGATTTACACTCTGATATGGAACAAGCTAGATACATATCTAAGATATCTAACATTAAATTATTTGATACATGATTTACACTTTGATATGGAACAAGCTAAAAGTAAAAGTTTAACATTACATAGTTTGATACATACATGATTTACACTCTGATATGGAACAAGCTAGTAAAAGTTTAAACATTTGATACATGATACATTGATACATAATTTACACTCTGATATGGAACAAGCTAGTAAAAGTTTCTAACATTAAATATTTGATACATGATCTACACTTTGATATGGAATAGCAAACATTTTCAATATTCATAATATTGATAATCGATCACCATGATTAAATTATCTAGTTCAGCAGATTTTTTAATGTTTACTTGAATTTCTCTTCACTGTATCATGGAGAAAATGAAAAATCACAAGACTTTCAAAAGTAGTATTACACGAAGTGGATAAAGTCTGAGTACAAATTTACTTTGGTTATGGCAGTAGAGTCGGCAAGCTTTTAAAAGTCAGCGGTGACTTCCTATGTATATTAGGTACTTCGTACGACATGCAATTACGAGAAGCTCTGAGAATCGAGCAAGATTTTGGTTTAAAATCCACATGTTCGACACAGTCTGAAAATTTACAGTAGCCATTTTCCCAAATGCAAGCCTGCTTTAAATGATGAATTCAGTCAAAGAACCACCTCAAATGGGATATTTTGTAATAAAACATTGTCTTATTTACGTGTACATATATTTTTTACCAACATTAAACATATACATTAAATTTTCTAGCCATTTGAAAACAGCGAAATTCAGTGAGTTTGCCAATATACCCAATCACTGAGTCGTTTGACCATCCTATCTTGTGTGATTACCTGGGACACTTTACACTGATCAACCGTGAAATATACAGTCTTGACAGCCGGGTAATTGGGACAATTAACAGATTAAGGAATTACACCAGAGACGTATATATTACTTACGTCCCTGATTAAACGATGGGGAAGAGGGTTTCGGCAACTGTAGATTATTTTCGCCAATAGAATATTTTTCAGTCACCAGACAGTTTATTTTTTCGCAATTGGCGATCGGCAGCGTGAGCCCTGCCTTCGTCCCCTCCATACAATATAGGTATTACCAATGTATTATTATTTATATCTTTATTTTTAGTGAATGAAACTCATGCTTACAAAGATCTTTTTACAGAAATTTGTTTACAGTTAAGTCTGAATTCATCAATAAGATTAAAGAATGTTTTCAATACCTCTTAATTCATTGTTGTCTTTGTCAAGAAAACGATTTTTTTCCAAGGCTTGTTCTAATGATATGTTTTCCATGCCAGGTTGTCCAGTTCCAGCAGAGGTGCTTGCCTCAAACTGGACCCTTCCATTTGATGCTGGCTCCATATATCCATACGATTCTCCATTTGAAAATGCAATAACAGATGGCCCTCTGTTTCCATTCATCATTCCCGACCTTACAACGCCACTTTTAATTATTTCTGTTTGCAGTCGTACTTATTGTTTTGATATTTCAATTTTTGGTTTTCATCATTCTTTTGACTCTGAAAAATACACAGATATTTTGAATATTATAGTCACATTGTAGTAGAAGAAAATTATATCAACTGATAATAACACATTCCATAGCCTTAGTTTTAAATGCATGTATGTACATGTATTATCCTGTAGAGACATTTTAAACATTTATTCTATCAGCTTTCTTTTTATGAAAAGCAGAATAAATAATTTGGCCGCCACTTTAACTTCTATTCTATAGGTACTTTGAGCAAGAAATTGCTGATTTCTATCTTCACACAAAGTTTGGCTATACCTTTTTGCTTATAAATTCATAATGGAGACAGGTCAATATGTAAACAAAAGTGAACGGTAGCATAGCTGGAATTCATATATATATCAAATACATGTAGATGCAATCATGTCATGACATAGTTACATGTACATCAGCATTGAAGAGGGTATTATACTACAATGTATTTGGATTTTTCTTTCTCCTTTTCAGAGCCAATTCTGTTCATGCATCAATCTACTATACATGGCCATAATGGGCATGCACACACACCAAAATGTCCAGAGCAGGTAACTATAGTTTGTTTCCAAATAACCTTATTTTCCGGACACCTGGTCCTATCCTGTTTGGGATTCGCAATTGTTCTTCATGTTGAATGTTTGTTTGTTTATTGTTGTTTAACTTCCCACTCAAGAATCTTTCAATGATATGGAGGCGTCACCAAATGCCGGTGAAGGGCTTCAAATTTTGGCCTATGCTCGGCACTTATGGTCATTGAGTAGTGTGAGTGAGGGTTCTTTAATGTGTAGACACCTACTGTGACACGGTTTTTACTGTTTCATCAAAAAGACAGGAAACCAACCTGTTGTCGGCTGGATTCGAACTCACGATCAAGAGTTGAGTGTGCTACAGACTGAGCCAGGCCAGCTCTCTTCATGTTGAGACAATTTACACATGTCACATCTAATTTGTCGTGTTTTAATGGACTTCAGTTTCAATTATCAATTAGTACTTTTTTCATTTTTACTTAATACATGTATTTGTTATATCTTTATATTTTTGTCTATAGGAATAACATTATAAAGGTTAAAATGTTTACCTAGAAACAGACAATAGAATTTTTCCACCACTTTCTATGCAAGTCCATTTTCTTAATTTCCAAGATAGTGGGATTTATAAATAAAACTTAGTGATTGAAGTTATACAACCCAAAAAACATAATTTAAAGTGTTGACGTTTAAAATTATATACTTGGATGGATTAAAAAATATCTCCACATTAAGTACATGTTTGATTTTCGATTATTGCATGAGTTGAATTGAAGAAAATGTCAAATCAGCCCGGTTTCAAACGTCTAGTATGAAAGGATGGACTGTAAGAAAGGGTATCAGGTAATTTCAACACCGAGTAACTTCGGCACTTGTAAGCAAGTATTTTCAGCACTTCCAAAAACATGTATTGAAACTTTATTTTTAGGAAATAAAATTTGTCATGAGATATTAATTCGTTTATTTTAATCAATATTAGCTGCTGATATTACCTCTTCATGTGTCGAAATTACTCGATGCCGAAAATACTTAGTGCCGAAATTACTAGAATTCCATCAAAGAAGGGGGACAGAAAAATCAAAATAGAGATTTAGTAAAATACCTTCTTTGTTGCAGCTGTAACTTCCAATTGATAGATCTACCATTTCATGTGTTCATAGAGACCATGTACATAAAGAATTTGTTTTGTCAAGATACATACACATTATTATTGTTAAATTACCAACACAGTGGCGAGTAACTTTCATCAAAGTCATTTGTCAAAACATTCAACAACTGAACAAGTCAAAACCGAAAGTACAGTATATTGATTGCTCATTCATTAACAGAACAAATTATCAACAACATTTACTAAATGAGGAAAAATGATGATTGTCTTTAAGAAATGTTTTATGCAGACAGTAGGAAATTTACATCAAAAGTTTACCTTATCACATCCATGACTAATTCTAAATTATTTATAAAATGGGTTTATGGACTTCCCACGGAAATTCTCGCTTAAAAATAAAAGAGAAAATTATATCGGATTGGTAGTACGGAATTCCCCGATGCTGCTCGTTTGTTATTCCATACACCAGCGATAAAATATTACACATCTCTGATAGCACATCTATATACAAACAACAAACAAGACTATTAAACAAAGGTAAATAATATCACATCTTGATTTTTTTAAAATTAATTCTGAAATAAAAAAAACCTGTTTTGTTAGGCAATTTTATTTTCAAAAATTACTACTTAGATTGCTATACAATAACAAAAGGTTGATATTAGGCCTATATACATTTTGTGAAAATTGCTTGTGAAACCCAGGTTTGGCACTTTTTAAATTGCAATTGATTAACTCAACCTTACTATTTGTATATGAATTCAACACTGGATCTGAATATATAGGAATATAAGATTTGTTATGCATGTGTGTAGCTCTTACTTGCTATTGTACATCAAGTGGGCCTACAGGTGATAAAAGAAGAAAAAATAGGCTAATTGTTTTGGGTAAACAAAGCTAATGCTCCTTTAACTTGTAAACATGACAATCGAGCCTGAAATATTTCAAAATTTCAAAACCAACCAAGTCGCAAAATACAGGTAAATACTAATATCAGCGATATATAAAGCTAATATATAATATATATATAATATTAGCGATATATAAAGCTTTATATATCGCTGATAATATTAGCTTTATATATCGCTGTTAATATGGAAGTACTAACAATCAATTTCAGAGAATTAAATCCTAACGAGAAGCATTTCAGGAATGCTAGTAGAAGATTACAACCCAGACGTGATACATGTATTAGGCTGTGAAACCTGGCTTATATCATCTATTGTTTAGCAATATGTCATACCTCCTGGTTATGTTAGGACCTACTTAAAAATTGTTTCAGACATTAAAAGTGAGACCGCTGCAGTACAGATCACGGGGACAAACAAAACCTCTCTAGTATAGGTGTACCAAGGTAAAGAGTGGCACATCCGGGTAGAGTCAAAAACCAAAACGATATCAAAAATAGGTTGCACAGGTAAAACATAATTGCCTTGCACGGACTCCATGCAGTACTGAATCTCTAATACTTTTGTGACGACAAGTGGCTTGTATTTGATTTAGACTCGTTGTGTTTGTAAACACGTACCAGTTTACCTTGGTAGACCTGTAGTTGTATCTTTCTATAGCCAACCAAACAGGGACCCCGACCATGCCTGTCACAACTCTGTGAAGATATCAGTAACATTGTCAGAAATAATCAGGCCACAGAAAATGCAAACTTACCAGACATAGACTGGGACAGACACAGACACCACAACTGGCACTAGATACACAAAGGATTTAATCCTTCATATAGATGTAGAACGACACCTGTTACTTCTTAGACGGATTTGGCAATACATTTCGATTTATTATTTGGCCTTGTATGATACCAGGTTTTCTTTCGTATATATACATTGTCATTAAATTCCAGCTCAACTAATGAAGTCTTATTGACAGAAACGATCGTCGTGAGCATTTGTTCTGGCCTATTTCCTTAAACTATAACTATTTCCACAAAGGGATGACAGCATAATGGAAATATACTTTACCAAAATACCAGGACTCATAAATCGATGCACACCCACATCCGGCATAAGTGATTACGACATATGTAGAATACAGCCTAAAAGCAAAACATAAGCGATCGACTAAAAGAGGGGCCTCCGTGGCGGAGTGGTTAGAGCATCGCGCTTTGAACCATGAGGTCTCTCACTTCTGATCAGAGCTGGTTCGAGTCTAAGTGTAACATAAGCTGATTTTTGTGAGAACATTTTCCAGTTTACTTGCGGATGGCTGGTGGTCTTTTTCTTATCTCCTCCTCCAATAAAAAACTGGCCTCCACCATATAACTGGAAAATTGATGGGTGTGGCGTAAAACACCATTCAATTCAAATTCAAACAGCAAAAAGAAATATTTCTTAATGGTAAAAGGCGACCATCGATGAACTACAAACCTGAATACACAGAGGAATCCACTTCACAAAGAGCATACCATCGACAATGATATCAACACACTATAGAACATATCGACAATGATATCAACACGCTATATAACATTGACAATGATATCAACACACTATATAACATATCGACAATAATATCAACACGCTATATAACATATCGACAATGATATCAACACGCTTTAGAAAATCTTTTTGCTGAAGAGTATACTCGTTTATTGAATCTACACATTCCAACAAAATGGACATTTGCACGCTAGATTAGGACACATGTGGGAACCAGAAATTCTGTCCGTATATTGATATGCAAAACATTTACATACCTTGCCCTCTGATTGTATATCAGAATTTCATTTCCTGTGATCTGGATAAATAGCGACATCAAGAAACTATACAGAAGGAAAAACTGTATTTACCTGAGAGCCAAAAAGTCAGAAAAGAAAAAAGGACTGGGATGGGTTCCGTCAAAGCATCAAACACGGACCTCCTACAAATAAGCGTACAACAACTACATTGCCGACATGCTGGAGGAGGATAGTGCCATCGATCCTCACAAAATTAGGAGATTTATTGGATATGAAAACGTAGGATGGTGTTAGGAAATTGCTTAAGAACATTAACCCTCACAAGGAAACAGGACCAGATTACATCCCAGGTCAACTTTTCAAGGAGGTTACACAAGAGGTCACGTCGATATTTACCCTTATATTAGTGCACCTATATACCAGGGGAAGATACCAGACCAGTGGAATGAAGCCATATTGACACCTTCTTAAAAAAGGCGACAAAGGGTCCAACTGTCGTCCTGTGTCCCTCACCGCCATAACATGCAAGATAATGGACCATATACTATACAACACCATTATCACCCACCTGGAGAGACTGAGCGTCTTATTTGACTACCAACACAGATTCCGGAAACAGGTTTTGCGAGAGTCAGCTGGTCATAACATTACAAGAACTATCAGACAGCGTTAATATAGGAGACCAAGTCGATTGTGTATCACTCGACATTTTAAAGGCATTTAACAAGATCTTATACAAGCGTGTTTTACTCTAGTGCCTCCACTACGGAATCAGAGATAATACCCAGCAGTGGATAGCCAGCTTCCTTCATCACCGAATCTAGGAAATCGTATGCGAGGGGGTCAAGTCGGGGTCTCCAATTTTATCCAGAATTCCCCTTTTCCTTGTATATATATCATTGACTTACCTGAAGCAGTTTAGTCAACAACAAGATTGTTTGCAGATGACTGTCTATTATATAGAAAAGTCATATCACCAGAGGACTCTAGGATCCTACAAAACGACTTTGATATACTGCAACAGTGGGAGGTCTGTTAGCTCATGAGCTTTAATGCTGACAAATATGAAGTCTCGAGAGTTACTAACAATCGGAAGCCGCTCATCTCCACTTATACTAAACATGGAGTAGAGTTAGCCTCAGAGAAAACGGCGAAGTATTTGGTATTTAATGTCAGCATCAAATTGAAATGGATGCCCCACATAGACAGCGTAGTGGAGAAGGCAAACAGCATCAAAGACTTTCTCCATTGCAACACCAGCCCCAGCCCTGGTGATATCAAGAAACAGTGTTACAATGTATAGGACCATGCTGAGACCGGTGATGGAATACGTCTGTGTTGTACGGGTTTCTATAACACAGAAGGATACCAACAGGAAAGAGATGACGCAGAGGAAAACCGCACGTTCTGTCTATGGAAACTACAAATCAACGAACAGTATAACATCAATGCTCAGGTGTCTCCAGTGGAAAACTGTACAGCATTACAGGCAACAAATGAAGTTTACTATTCTATATCGGGTCATCAACAGACTAACTGGTTATACCAACAAAACCAGGGGACCGTTTTACGAAAGGTCCTGAATCCTAACTATTAGTCCTAACTAACATGGCAACACATAGCTAATTGGTCAGTCCCATGACAATTAGGACTAAGACTTAGGATTTAGAACTTAAGACTTTTTGTAAAACGAGCCACAGACCTAGTACCTAGAGGCGTCTCAACAACTAGAGGTCACAATCTATGCTTCCAGGTCCCATAATCTTGAGTGTAGAGCCACTAGCAATCCTTCCCTTCTACAATCCGTCTGTGGAACAACCTACCAGACAGTTCTGCCACAGCCTTTAGCCTAGATGGGTTTAAGAGGCAACAACATCACTTACAACCTATCTATTAAGCACAATGCGATGTTTTAACTGTGGATACTTGTTTTTAACGGCATGTTTCTTGTTGGGCGCGTGTACACAAAAGTCTGTCATAATACTCCAGAGGAGGTGAAAAAGAATACCGGAAGAAGAGGAGCCTATATGCCAGTCACATAAGACAGGTAGTCTTTATACACAGGGGGTCACTTGAGCAGTCTCGACTGTAGTTTGTATAGTCTGTTGTCGGCACCAAATATGAACCATTCGGGTGGGGCATTTTATTTGATTTTAAGATGCGCGAATATCTAAGCATTGGGATTACTGGGAGTCGACAAAGAACTTCCCCATCAAATGTCACAACTCAAAGATACTGTTGCATCTTGCGCAATCCAGTCATTGTACCCTATAGAAGAGCTTCCGCGAGTATTAAGTATATCGACCTGACTCTACAGGTATTTGACGACAGGTATTTGGCAATAGCATACGTGTTTGCTTAATGATATTACACTCCGCTCGCGATAAGGCCCGGGTAAAAGTTCACTAAATTTAAAGGTGGTCAAGTGTATTACAAAAAGGAAGGAATATTTCAAACAAATGGATATAAAACGTATTTTTCTTTTTCTGTTGGCTTTCATTCTATATCTGATTCAAGGTATGCGTTTGAGACTTATTTGATATAATGTGTTGATATTGTATATTAGTTAATAACTACTTTGTAATATCAGGACAGCTTTTGAATAACTATAACTTCCTACAATTAATCGTCAACATATACTACAGCTTATCTCTTCATAGTGTAAAAGGAGTTTAGGCTATATTGAAAATAACATTCTAACTAGAATATTCTGTGAAATTTTACTTCAGTTCTATGTGGGGTAACGCAATGAATGATCGTTGGTTAGGATTAAGACCAAATATCATTCTTTTTTCTTTTCTTTCATTCTTTTTTCTTTTCTGTCCTATCTTTGCTAATATCTGTCATATATTTATCAGGCATTGTAAAATGTATAATTATAGAGAAACAGATAGATAAAACCAAACAAATCGGAATAAATTCACTGCATACATTTGTCATTTTTATAATATTCTGGGTGGAAGGTAAATACAAAACTTTAAGAATGTTACCCAGAAAGATTAAAACAAGACACATTTCAAAATAAGTCATCATTCCATAGTCAACTTAAATTATATTTTAGATTTCGGACCCAACACAACCACGTATATATCGTAAATATACAAAATGCTTATAGAATATAACATCACAACACTCTACCAGTTAGGTATTGGGTCATATGGGTAATTATGATATTCGGAACCCATGAAGGTAAAATCACGTGTCACATGTATTTGTGATGGGTATTGCACATAACTCTGGAATCCAGTGCCAATGAAGTTAGGATCACGTGCCACATGTATATGTGATTGGTATTGAGCTTTAATCTTTAATCCGGTGTAAATGAAGGTAGGATCAAGTGTCATAGAATATTTAACACGTCCTACCGAACGTCCACACCCACCATGATTTCACAACATTTCTGATCACATTCGGTAAAGGCGTTTTTCTGATTACATTCGGTGATATTTTCATACAAATAGGCGTCAACTTTCTGTTTTTATACTAGTAAAATTGTGAATTATACTACCGTTAATCAAGTCCAACCATCTTGATGTTGTTTGATTTTAGTATGTTTATAATGTATTGTATCGAATAAGCTGTACTGCTTGCGAATAAGTAATTGAATTGTACAAATGCTATTGCTAACTCAATGCCTTGTAACAAGTACTCAACATTCAGAGAGAGGAATATTGTAACTGCAAATAAATCAGTGTATCGACCGTAACATTTGCGAGGGCCGTGACGTGCTATACTTCCGGACACCTGTTCCCACCCCGTTTGTAATTCGCAATTGTTCTTCGTGTTGAGACCGTTGTATATCTACTTTGTCGTATTCTAATGTACTTGGAGTTTCCAATACCCATTGATACTTCTTCATTGTTATATCTACTCTGTCGTATTCTAATGGACTTGGAGTTTCCAATATCCATTGATACTTCTTCATTATACTTTAAACCAGACTTCACCTATCTTGTGACACATGGAGTACTTTTGTATATGAAATGACCGTACGTGTAAAGGCTCTAGATTATCGAATCATATGAAATGATCGTACTTGTAAAGGCACTAGATTATCGAATCATATGAAATGATCGTAGGCGTAAAGGTCTAGATCATTGAATCATGTGACAGAGTGAATTAAAGATCCATTGTTTTAGTTTGTGTGAAAGGGAGTTTTAGATAATTTAGTTAAATTGATAGGAATATCGTTGTCAGTACTTGTGGGGTAAATGATTTACACTTCTCGTCAGAGGGGAAGATTTGATTAGACGGAGCGTTTGAAAATGGTTTGATATCATTCAGAGCTTGGTGGAGTAACGATGATAACGTTAACATTGTTTGCATTACTTTTGTACATTGCAGCTCTAGAAATAATTGAAATGAATTTAGTTATTATTTCATTATTTTACATGTATTACAGAAATACATAAACATTGAAAGTTTTATTGTTGTTATTGCTGCTGCTAATGTTGTTTTATCAGACAAATGTATATATGCTACATTTGAACCGGCTTTCGACTTCAATTACTAATATCAGTATCAAATTCATTTGGTCAAACAACTGCTTAATATCCTTGATAATATATTTTTGTTGTTGTTGTTGTTGTTGTTGTTGTAGTTGTTGTGTTGTTTTTTCCCAACAAAAGTACATGATAGACGTATTTCGGTAATCAAAATATACACACAAAGGGTGCATCTTTATGACTATCAAAAATGAATGTAGATATATTTAACTGTGAGGGAAATAAACATATACTGTAATAATGTTTACATATAAAAATGAAAAGAAAATGATAAACGACACAAAGTTGAGAGAGAGAGAGAGAGAGAGAGAGAGAGAGAGAGAGAGAGAGAGAGAGAGAGAGAGAGAATATTAGTCGATTAACGTCGTGATAATTTTTGTTGTCTTTAATCTACAAACATTAACCATTAAGTGATACTAGCAAAACTAAATGATTACACGGTGCAATGCACTTATTATTAATGAAATGATTGAATACCATTTGTCTGCGTGATAAAGAAATCATAATTAGTATTGTAATTAAAATATTTTTCTACAATAGAATCCTGTTTATTTTATATTCATTTTCTCATTTAGAAACGACAGCAGCCAGATTCGGTAGATATGGAGCTCGAGTTCGTTACTACTACGCGAGATATTACACATACACATACTATAATTATTATGACGACTCAGATTTGTAAGTAACTTTGCTATATTATAGTATTATAATATAATGATTACATGAGTGTGACTTTACATCTTAAACTAAGCAAATAGTTTAGTTTTCATAATGCATAACATTAATTTAGTAGTAGTAGCAGCAGCAGTTGTTGTAGTAGTACTACTACTAGTAGTAGTAGTAGTAGTAGAAGTAGTAGTGGTAGTAGTAGTGGTGGTAGTACTACTACTACTAGTAGTAGTAGTTGTAGTAGTAGTAGGTGAAGTAGTAGTAGTAGTAGAAGTAGTAGAAGTAGTAGTAGTAGTCTTAGTAGTAGTGGTGGTAGTATTACTAGTAGTAGTAGTAGTAGTAGTAGTAGAAGTAGTAGTAGTAGTAGTAGTAGTAGTTGTTGTTGTAGTAGTAGTAGTAATAATAGTAGTAGTAGTAGTATTAGTAGTAGTAGTAATAGTAGTTGTAGTAGTAGTAGTAATAGTAGTAGTAGTAGTAGTCGTAGTAGTAGTAGTAATAGTAGTAGTATTAGTAGTAGTAGTAGTAGTTGTTGTTGTAGTAGTAGTAGTAATAATAGTAGTAGTAGTAGTATTAGTAGTAGTAGTAATAGTAGTTGTAGTAGTAGTAGTAGTAGTAGTAGTAATAGTAGTAATAGTAGTAGTAGTAGTAATAGTAATAGTAGTAGCAGCAACAGCAACAACAATAGTAGTAGCAGCATCAATTGTCAGAATATATATAATTTCATTATAATTTGCATTAAAGTAAAAATGAAGAAGTACCAGTTAATAATCGGAGCTCAAGTCAATTAGAACACGACGATTTAGATGTGCAATGAACAATTGCGAATCACAATGGAATAGGACCAGACGTCCGGAAGGAATCAGCGTCCTCTGCTGAGATGCCACACCCGTCGCAAATGTTCCATGGAAACCTTTCTAGTACGATGAACGGGTCAAAATCGGTGAAAAGGTCTAGTTTGTTGAAGAGGTCAAGTTCAGTGAAAAGCACAATAAATTTGTATTATGACTGTGAATGAATTTTTATTATTTTTCAGAAGTGTATGGGCAATAGTCGGCATAGTCATTGGATCAATCGTAGCTTTTGTGGTGTTTTTGTTCTGTTGTATATGCTGTTGTACTTTGTGCTTCGGGACAACTAATAGGAACACACAGTCCAGTCAACCAAATGTATCAACCGTTAGCGGTAAATATATTAAGTTATTACAAAATTATAGTTTATAAAATTGAAAGAGTCACTCTACAACCGATGTCACACAATCTTTTGAATGAAAGTTTATTTGGTATATGATGTATTTCAAGATATAAAACAGAGAAGACAAATAATGCATCTGATGGGACTTACAGGATCCCTGGTTTACAAATCTCGTGCTCTACCGATCGAGCTATAAGTCCTCACCCACCCCCCAAAATAATCCACCAGCTCAGGCCAGTAAGAGCATCATATAACTTACAATGCCATAATTATTTGTCGACTTACTTAGTGCTTCTCTATTCTATTAATTCTAAATTTGTATGTCTTTATTGAACCTATTTATAAAGCCCTTATTTACTTGTTATGTATCCAGATAACAGTTAACTATTGTTTGATGGCCTTTATTTTCAATCTAACCTATCTTCCACAGGTTCGGTTACTGAATTTACACCGAGATCTCAGTACTCCAATGTTCAGTTTACAAGTGTCACAGAAAATGTCAATATGCAGAAATTGTCTGATATGCCTCCTTCATACTTAGAAGCTACAGGCCAATGTACAAACCAGGCATATATCCCTGACAATCAACATGGACAAAGTTAGGAGACGGGTTACCTTACTTAAAATAGACACAAGTTATTTAACTTCCTCTATGAAATTCATCAACAACATCTCCGTACACAGAATGAGTAATACAGATTTAAAAATTCTTCAGCAATTCAAAGCTGGCATCAAAATGATATTGCAAGTTTTCCTTTCTTTGCCTTGTTTATGGTGATAGTTTGTTTATAATTATTAAGATATTTCACGTCTCATTAGGTGAAGACATGGAAAAGGCTAATCAATGGTTAATTAAGATTAGAACCCCGTTACAATGTACCCTGGAAGAGACCACTGGACAGCAAGTGAATGGCAACTTTCTCGCAATTCAGCTTAGTTTCAGCGAGACTCGAACATGACATAAGGTCAACAGGTAGTTTACAATACATGATATAAGGTCAACAGGTAGTTTACAATACATGATATAAGGTCAACAGGTAGTTTACAATACATGATATAAGGTCAACAGGTAGTTTACAATACATGATATAAGGTCAACAGGTAGTTTACAATACATGATATAAGGTCAACAGGTAGTTTACAATACATGATATAAGGTCAACAGGTAGTTTACAATACATGATATAAGGTCAACAGGTAGTTTACAATACATGATATAAGGTCAACACTTAGCATTGAGGGTAGTTTACAATACATGATATAAGGTCAACATTTAGCATTGAGGGTAGTTTACAATACATGATATAAGGTCAACATTTAGCATTGGGGGTAGTTTACAATACATGATATAAGGTCAACATTTAGCATTGAGGGTAGTTTACAATACATGATATAAGGTCAACATTTATAATTGAGGGTAGTTTACAATACATGATATAAGGTCAACATTTAGCATTGAGGGTAGTTTACAATACATGATATAAGGTCAACATTTAGCATTGAGGGTAGTTTACAATACATGATATAAGGTCAACATTTAGCATTGAGGGTAGTTTACAATACATGATATAAGGCCAACATTTAGCATTGAGGGTAGTTTACAATACATGATATAAGGCCAACATTTGTCAGGGTGGAAATATGAAATATATGATATAACGTCAACATTTAATAATGAGGGTAATATGAATTATATGATATATAGTCAACATTTAGTAATCAGGGTTATATAAATTATATGATATAAGGTCAACATTTGTCATGAAGTGAAATATAAATCATATGATATAAAGTCAACATTTCGTAATGAGGGTAATATCAATTATATGATATAAGGTCAACATTTAGTAATGAGGGTAAAATAAAATATATGATATAAAGTCAACATTTAGTAATGAGGGTAAAATAAAATATATGATATAAGGTCAACATTTAGTAATTAGGGATAACAATGTTAAGATATATCACATCTATAGGCTAACAGTTTAAAATTTTAATTTAAAAATCCAATACAGAAATATATATATATATATATATATATATATATATATATATATATATATATATATATATATATATATATATATATATATATATGACAAGTTCTTTAAGTTTCACGTTCGATACCATATAAATTTAACGTGATTTGAGTGACCCGATTTTATAGTTTTTTAATAGTTTCTTGCTAATTTCACGGTTTTGTTTATTCTATTCAAATTTGTTATATCGTTGGTAGATTAGTTTCATACTAATACTTGTTTGATTTCGGTCTTGATCACCATTAAACATGCAGCTTTTCATTTGTATTTCAACTGTGTGGGGGGTTACTTTGTCTGAAGCCAGGGATTGAAACAGTGAGCAATTCTAGTGTAAACCGATTGATATCAAGGTTGTCAATGGCTAAACTTTGTATGTTTTGTGCAATGAACTTTATTTTTGAATATAACTGGGTGTCTTGTGGTCTTCAATGCATATCGCCACTGAAGTTTACATTACACGTACCACATGTACTTGCCAGGAACAAATTGTTGTATCCAGTATTTAAAGGATAAGTTATTATGATAAATTATAATTATATAATAAGTGTTTATCTAAATTCATATGTTAAATCAATCAACTTGTAATTGTATTATCATATGTCTTGCCAGTGTCTGAACTCTGTCTAAATATGTCTTTTTATCTTTGTACATATTGCCATTCTTTTAAAAGAGCTCATTGAAAGAGACTTAGACTTCACTTTGTTTCATTATTACATGTATTATTATTATTATTATTATTATTATTATTTTGTTATTGTTGGCAATCTGTCTAACAATTATTGATATTTCCAAAATTCGACCATAATCCAACACATGCAATTTATTCCTTTTTCGATCACATTGTAGGAATTACATCTTCCTTGACATTGTGCTTTTTATGCTGTAGCCTTTTATCATGTTCAAATATCATTTTATTATAGTACATATTTGTAGTTTTAGTTGTTATTTGCAGTTTAACATTTTTATCTCGTCTCTTGTTTGAATGATGTTGATTCGCAAATAACTTTAATAAATTAGTGACGATTTGTGAATCTTTCCTACATCGTGTCTACATTATTCTTTATCAACTAGAGTCATAGAGTCCATCAAAACATGTGTGTCATCTGCGATTAGCCGATCAAATGTCAGTACCAAAGTCACATTATACACCCTGGTACCATCCATATTGCAACTATGTATAATGATTCGTTCAAATGTTAAAGGAAACATGTGATTAACAGGTTCTGTCAAAACCCCAAAACAATACGGTCTACTTTCCAAAAATAGGAATGCACGTGTAAAACGTGATTTCATGTATTACCGTAGCTCTTATGTTCGTGTTGCCGAAGACAAGTCTGTCATTTCTATTATGATTCGATTTAAACTCGTTGTGTTTGTAAACATGTGCCAGTTTACCTTAGTAGACCTATAGTGATTCCAAAGTTCTTCAGGTGACGCTAGAATCGAGGATAGTAGTTATTTAATCGCCTATATCGGTTTTGACGACGATTTATTCCAACTCATTTTATTTGAGTTTGACTGAGGACTCGATTGACAGGAATGCTTACTCCTCCATGACACCTGATCCCACCTCTGAATATTCTGGAGGTCCCTGTTTGTCCAATGTTCACCCGATTCGTATGTTGTATTCTGAACCTCTTCCGGGTTAATTCTTTGATCTCTGTGATTTAATAATACAATCGTCAAATGATTTAATTTTCTTTTATTTACAATTCCACTGGTCAAATTTCTTTATTACAATTATAAGCTATAAACCGCTCATTTAAAAAACCTGTTGATTTGGATGAAAAATGTATTCCCATTATATATATATATATATATATATATATATATATATATATATATATATATATATATATATATATTTATATATATATTTATATATATATATAGTTTCTTGTTCTTTTACATTACGTTAACAAAACCATCAACCATCTTCTACATAACACCGTCACATTCATGTGCATCATCTCATTTCAAATATAATCATATCGCGTATGTCATCACCGGCGACGTTTCTGTTGTTGAAAATGAAAGCCAAAATGAAGTCCAAAATACGGCGAAGCACATTACTATAATTGTTTATTAAAAAAACTGGGGTTTTATACGAATTCTGGTAATCCTACATACACACGTAGCCCACTTTCAAAGGACGAGATCCTTCAAAATCACGCGTCCGTATTACGCTCTTTTGATGTACCTACAACTGATACTGATTTTGATCTACCATATTTATATTGGATACCTAAACTTCACAAAACCCCATATAAGCAGAGGTACATAGCAAGATCCAGCAAATGTTCTACCAACCCTTTATTTTTATTCCTTACCAAGATATTGACAGCCGTTAAGGAGAAACTTCAGCAATACTGCATAGTTGCTTATTCCAGAGGTGTAAATCAGATGTGGATACTTAAAAATTCGAAACAACTTTTAGAAAATTTGAAGGCACACAATTGTTCTCAAGTTCACAGTATCAAAACATACGACTTCTCTCTCTTCACACAACAATTCCATATAAACTTTTTAGCATCTTAGACAACTGTTTCTTTCACTAATGGTGGTACCCGAAAGTTTAAATATCTAGTGATTGGTTAACATGATACTTATTTTGTCCAACACCACTCTGATTCTACACAAAAGTACACTGAAGTTGATATTTAAAAAAAATGCTGAAATTTCTAATGGACAATATGTTTGTAATGTTCGTAGACATGGTCTTTCAACAAACTGTCGGCATTCCTATTGGAACCAATTGTGTCCCTTTATTTGCTGACCTGTTCCTTTATTCATACAAAGCAGACTTCACTCAGAAACTGCTGGGTCAAAAAAAAAAAGCTAGCGGTGTCCTTTAATTTGACAGTTAGATATATCGACGATGTTTTGTCGATTAATAATGACAATTTTCATACATATGTCAATGCGATATATATCCCAGCGAGCTAGAGATTAAAGGTACAACATCAAGCACACACGCTTCATACTTAGACATTTTACTTACTATAGACACAGACGGGAAATTAACAACTAAGCTATACGACAAACGCGACGATTTCGGCTTTCCCATCGTAATTTTTCCACATTTAAGTAGTAATATCCCACTGTCACCCGCATATGGAGTTTATATTTCACAAATGATCCTATATGCCAAGGCGTGTTCAATATATGAACATTTCATATACAGATGTAAACTACTCACTGACAAATTATTGACACAGGTATATCGAAAATCGCGTTAGATGTCAACGTTCCGCAAATTTTACGGTCGGTATAATAGTCTTGTTTGCGATTACTCTGTTTCACTAGGTGAAATGTTGAGTTCCTATTCGTTGGTGGTTGTTGAGTAGTCTGTACCAACTGTGACGAGGATTCGTTCCTTACGTATTTCATTGGACTTGACTGTGAACTCACGGCGGGTGTGACCGGTCGACAGGGGATGCTTACTCCTCCATGGCACCTGGGACACACCTCTTGGTTTCTAGAGGTCCGTGTTTGTCCATTTTTACCAGATTTGTATCTGTATCTTGGATCTAAAGATTTATACTTTAGTATCCGAGATTTTTTATCATTTTAGAATTTGAAAATTATCTTGTCATGAAACAGTCGTCAAATGTTATTTCATAGCTGAATTGTCAGTTGGTGGTAACTATACTACAAAGGATTATATATCTTATCATCCTTCAACAAGGTCGTTGGGTCACAGGGATATCGAAAACCGCGTTTAATGTCAACGTTCCGCAAATTTTACGGTCGGTATAATAATCTTGTTTGCGATTACTCTGTTTCACTAAGTGAAATGTTGAGTTGCCTTTTCGTTGGCGGTTGTTGAGACGTCTGTACCAATTGTGACGAGGATTCACTCCTCACGTATTTCATTGGACTTGACTGTGGACTCACGGCGGGTGTGACCGGTCGACAGGAGATGCTTACTCCTCCATGGCACCTGATCCCACCTCTTGGCTTCCAGAGGTCCGTGTTTGTCCATTTTTACCGGATTTGTATCTGTGTCCTGGACATTCTATTGGTTTATACTTTGGTATCTGAGATTTTTTATATTCAAATAACCAACTAAAAAATCAGTGAGTGTCGTGGGACCTCGGAATGTAATACGATGACCCTCCATGGTCACCAGTCATCCAATGTACACAGGGAACATACTCGATGAGCAATACATTAGATTAGGTTTGTGTTCTCCGGTATCCCCGATACACTCAAAATAATAGAAAATGTAATAAGGGGGTGAAGATGATGCATCCTGAGAAGGGATCTGTTGTATAAAACAACGATGATCTAGATCCACGATCTGTTTACAATGGCGACATTTTTTCTTCTTTTGTTGACAACAGTGTTGTGTGAATTGTTTCTTACTCATCCATAATTGACAAGTGAGACATTGAGTCATTAGCTGACATGGAGTCCTGGTCGTATT
This sequence comes from Atrina japonica, assembly GCA_030159075.1. NCBI lineage: Eukaryota > Metazoa > Mollusca > Bivalvia > Pterioida > Pinnidae > Atrina > Atrina japonica. The sequence continues at coordinate 829,953 of BROG01000231.1, read as the reverse complement.
ACTACTATAAGGTTTCAAATGATTCTCGTTACATTGAGTATGTGAATGTCCCCTGACAATGTGTACACTCTATAGGTTTTATGGTGTTGTCGGGAACACAGGGCCACGGTGTAAAACAACGAAAGAAGCATTGAGGGCATCGGTGATCTTCTACATCACAATGATCACAATAGCAGAGTTTTTGAAATTCACCTGTCTTACCAGAAAAACCGGTGAATTTTACAAAAGTCCGGTGAAATCTGTCTGATAACTGGTCCAAATGACCAGTAATTTTCCATTTCTTTTCAATTGTGTATATATACAGACCAGTAAAAAAAATTCTTTGACCAGTGGAATTCCTTTATTCACTGGTCCGGTTGACCAGTAATTTTTTTTTATTTCAAAATGTCTGCAATAGTAGTTGCATTCCAAGAGTCCAGACATAGATACCATACAGTTGTAATGGTGATCATCGTATAAGACGTGAATAGGGGCTCCGGATCTTACACCACTATACAGTACATTTAATGTCAATCGTTTTGCTTTGGTATTCAGTTCGTAGATTTTCAAACGTTAGTGTGGTAACAACACGGTCTGAAAACGTTGCCATTCCTCAGGCCCACTCTCTTGCTGGGGATCAATTCCAGCTTGTTGCATTAAGGCATGAGCTTCTCGTCGTTGAAGAGTATGTCTATGAGCTACACAGGTCTTGTCTTTATTCTTGATCTGTATCAAACATTGCTTCTGGTTCAACATGACTTTTTTTATCAAAACTGAGATGATATTTTCGTTTTCCACCTCCGCTTCCTACAGGTTGTATGACATGGATCACTGACAGGGTGGTAGACCCATCTTCGATTCTAAAATTTTCATTACTCTGTTGTACTTTCTCAATTTACTCCATGAGTAGATCAGCATCCAGGTCTTTGGCATCCGTAAATTCTACCCACACTTCACTTTTTAAAGATGGATGATGAATATTGACTCGCATCTTATCCAGATCTTCACACTGTAGTTTGTTCTTGATAGAAGTCAACATATGATCTAATACATGGCATCTTTAGAAAAATGTTTAAACTTGACTTGGTACACATTCGAAGCCGTTTTAAATTTGCGTGATTTACGTTCACTCAGGGTGTCTACATAGTAATCACTATAATCAGTGACTTGTCTGTTTGCATTAAATCCATCATCCCGTTGGTCTCTCTGGTGAGCCTGTCTTTGGCTTCTCTCTTGTTCTTGTCTTTCATTTAACAATAAATCAAAGTTAGGTAAATTAGCCATTCCGTGTGTATGCTTCCATTTTCAAATCTAAAATGAAGTACAGTAACTGTATACATGTATTTATAATAAAAAGGAAATAACTATAGATACTCAAACGAGGTATCATCACATAAATATTCATAACGCTGTTTTATTCTAGTTTTTATGTTTACAGGTACATAAAACTAAAAATTATTTTATTTCGTTTTATTTTCATATAGAATTAGAAATACTAAAAACTAGTGACAGTATTTGCCTAAAAAGCAGGTAGCCAGATGTCTAAAACAGGTGGCCAGATGTCAAAAACAGATGGCCAGATGTCTAGACGGGGGAATGAAACTCGTCCTAAAATCAATGCGCACGTCTTAAACTCTATATAAGCTAGTACTGTCCGAGTCTCGGCATTAGTTCATCATGGATGACTCATCCGACATGCAACCTGAGGAGAGAATCATTTTACACGGAGGACACATATTGTAGTAAGGCCACACAGACTTATAAATTCTGGTAGGACCCCTGCGACACCTACTACACAACACCGGGGACCACCTAGGCCTGACCCTTCACTTCCAGTACCTGTACAATACGTACTAGCTCAGGAAGCATTAGCCAATCTTCGATAACATAAGGCAGAGATAAATAGACTGATGATAGAGAAAGAAAGAGAAGTTCGTCGTTGGCGACGTCTGCTCGATAGATATTAGAGTATCCCTTATTCAGGTTTTCGGAGCAATCAACGGCCCTTTTAGTGGCCAACCATCTTATTCGAAAAGAAACCTTAACTAAAAGTATGCAGGTTTTGTGTTTGTGTTATTCTGTAGCGGCGAGTTTAAAATATTGTAGTGACTAAACACTACTTATCAGTGTATGTTCGCTCAACATTAAACGTTTTATTTCATTTGTGTTTTTTGTTATGACTCAAGTATTCACTTCAATAGATTAAGGTCTAATAGAGTAAGTCATGTGACAAGAGAGAGGTTCAGTTAAACCTGTGAGAGCTCATTTAAGATCCGAACCTGGAAGTGTTAACATCATAAGAAAACCACTACCAACATGGGTCAGTGTTTATTTTTTTATTAGATAGGGCTAGATTATTTCCCATGTGTGACCGAGTCTTATAACTACTCACATAAACTCCAACACAAATCAAAGTTTATAGATTTATTAAGTTCTGTATATATATCAAATATCAATTTTAGGCAATAATAACCATCCTGAAATGAACATAAATACATGAATTAGTTCACAGACAAAGATGAAACTGACAATAACATTAGAATGGCTATCATAAACAAATTGTTATAAAAAAATACATTTTTATATTTTATATCATAATTCAATTACAATCATATAAAACTTATATATTAAATGTTTACCACTATGAATATATAATAATGTTCAGAACATATACCTTTATATAAATTATCATAGTGCATAAACATATCTATTACAAAATTTACAGCAAAAATAAACTATTACAAAATAACATAAATATCATAAATACCTTGGTAATCTGGTGGCAGAATTCAGTGAGTTCAAAATAGAAACTAAATTAGTGATAAATTTGCCCAGCATATATACTATACAGAAAACTGGTCCAGACTAGACACAGCTAGCCAAATCTACACACTGACAATAGAAAGTTGAAATAAAACAAAAGACCTGAAAAGTACTCACAAAACACATTTACCTGTATACACAGGTTGTAAGTTGTAAATAAGGGAGATCACTCTCATATTAGAAAATTATCACACACAAAAATATATATGTTCACAGTCCATAAAGGGAGTTAACTCTTTACAAACGTTCTACATATGTAGTATATTTCTAAAGGGAGACAACTTATCAAGAAATGTAATATAAATAAACAAAATTCACATCTTCATGTCCACATACTCCCCAGCTTAAGAAATATCGTCCCGATTTTATATACATGACAATTTAAATCACTGTCCACATACTCCCCGATAAACTAAACTGATATTTAGAGAAACACAAACATGTACAACAGAACGTGGAAGTCTATGTAAATTTGTATGTTGACCAGCTGTTGGTCTCTTAGTATGTCGTGGTTGAGTATTCCCAAACATAATGTCATCATCAGAATCACTTAGATCCTCCACAGTGTTAGTCATTACACAGTTTCTTACATCCCTTCTATTAAAAATGCGTCTATAACCAGTCTCTGACTCTGTGGTAATAACATCACCTAATACACGGAGAACTGTATACACATCTGAATCCCAATTGTCTTGAATTTTATTTCGACCACGAATTTGTCTGTTTCGTAGAAACACTTTGTCACCAACATGAATTTCGGGATTGTATACAGTGAAACCTGTGTATAGGGGCCACCCAAGAAAATATTGACCTCTATGTGCAGGTGACCCTTATACACAGGTTCAATTTAGTTGAAGTATGCAGTCAAGGGACTTGAACAAACTGGCCTTTATAGACAGGTTATCCTTATATAGAGGTGGCCACTATAGCAGGTTTTACTGTATATTCTTGTCGTTTCTGGATTTTCTACTTAATGCCTCTTTGTCGATGTGCTCCCCAGCTTTTTCAAAAGCGTGTAGTAAACGTTGTTGATGAGCTTTAATCCAATCATCTAATGAAATGTCTGTATCAGGTTGATTGGTAATTCCCAAAATATAATCAACAGGTAACTTTGGATCTCTTCCAAACATGATGTAATATGGACTGTAACCCGTTGCTGAATTTTGTGTTACATTGTAAGCATAAAGAAGTTCTGGTAAATGTAGCGGCCAATGACGTTTTTTGTTTGGAGGTAATGATCTTAGTAAGTTGTGTAGTGTTCTGCTGAATCGCTCACACTGTGCATTCCCTTCTGGGTGATACGGTGTTGTCCTAGAACGTGAAATGTCATATATTTTACAAAGCTGTTGTATAATCTCTGCTTCAAAGTTTCGGCCTTGATCCGAATGTATCCGTTCTGGTATTCCATACTTGTAAAACCATTCCTTCAATAACACATTTGCCACTGTCTCTGCTTTTTGATCTTTTGTTGGCACCGCCTGAGTATATTTAGAGAACACATCTGTCATAACTAAAACATTTTCCTTTCCATTTGCAGGTTCTAAAACAGTAAAATCGATTGCTAAAATTTGCAATGGTTTGTTTGCTTTCAAATGTCCCATGGTAGTTTTTATACTTGGGTATGGTAGTTTTGAAAGTACACATCGTTCACAGTTTTTACAGTAATCTTTCACATGATTAAACATCCCTGGCCAGTAGCACCTGTTTCTGATATTTGTAAATGTACGTTCAATACCTTGGTGTCCAAGTTTGTCATGGCAACTTTCTAATATTTCCTTACGTAATACCTCAGGTAACAGTAATTGTGTGATTTCGCCATATATTGGGTCTTGTACAACTCGATACAATATGTTATCCTTTGTCTGTATTTTGTCCCATTGTTTTATCAACGTTACCACTGGTTTACGTAATTTCCTTTGATCTTTTCGCGATGGTATAAACTTTGAATTCCATATTTGGTAAAACTCCTTTATAACAATATCTGATTGCTGCATTTTCCTGATTTCATCAGCACTATATGTTGGAAATGTACAATGAGCTTCATTTATTACTACTAATTGTTCTTGCAATCGTGATTTATCCAGATTTGCTTCTGTCTCCACCTCAGTTGGTACATTGGTAAATTTTGAAAATTGTTTGATAACTGAATTTATATCCTGTAATTTGTTCTTTTGTGTATCAGGCACCACTAACATTCTCGATAGAGCATCTGCATTTGCATTTTGCTTTCCAGGTCGGTATTTAACCTCAAAATTGAACAGTGCTAGTTGTGAAATCCAACGTTGTTCAATTAGAATGACAAATATCTCAAATATTTGCGATCCGGAGTTCGAGGTATCAACATCGTCAGAAAACTACTACCAGCATGGGTGAGTGTTTGAATTTTTATTACATAGGCTTAGTGTTTCCCTTATGAAACAGTAACTTTCAATATCTCAGAAAAAATAGTGAGCTAGCAAGGTTAATAAGGTTTTCATTACTTACAACTTAATTATGCTATCAAGGGAATACCCCACCATCTAATCAACGTTCATTCACTCTAGACCTCAAAACTGGGAAAAACCCATCTCCTGTAAGCATTACAACTCTCGCCAACTCACGTAAACTCTCGCCAACTGTGGCGACACCTACTACTGATTTCACTCCAAGTCTCAAACCTGGAAAAACCCAAAGCTACGGTTCTAAAAATAGATTCACTCTCAGCCTAAAACTGGAAAAACCCAACTTCTAGTTTTAGCCGTTGACTTCTCGTGAACTCACGTGACCTCTTGTGACCCCGACCTCTTGTAACGAAGGCTCTCATTGGCTCGTTATCCAAGATGGCCGCCCCACAACCTTTCACTTCCGGTCATAGACACGCCTCCAAACTCAACGATTGGCTCTTTCTCCTTATTGCCATGACAACATGACCTCATTTCCGGTATGACGTACTTCCGGTATGACCTCACTTCCGGTATGACGCACTTCCTGAATGATGTCACAGGCGGCTCCCTGGCGCGCAGTTTCAAATTGACTAATCAGAAGCCAGGATTCTGATGACGTCATCAAGACTCGTTAAAGCGTGGCAAATTTGAAACTGCGAGCCAGGGAGCTGCCTATTACTACTGACAACCTCGGCGAAAATGTCATCAGTTTAAGATCTGATTGGCGAAAAGAAGTCACTTTGTATGCTCGCGCTCCAGAATACTATCTAACATCCCTGAGAGGGGGGACTTCATATTGTTTAACAAAATCCCCGTATCGAACATAAAACTATCTTAGTGACGATTTATTTCAAGCGTTCAACAACGTAACCCTCTATGAGTAGTTTATTGGCGAATCGTTTGTCTCTCAGAATAAACATTCATAAGAGGAGCACAATACGAACAGTTTACGAAAAACCTGTGAAATGCCTCGTGAAATATTTTGACGATTCATTGTCTCATATTAGTGAATGACATACGATCATTTACACATTTACAAGAGTTTATTACCTGGGAAATACAAAGCCTGGCTATACCAGCATGGGATCCTGCCTCGTACCTTTTGGTCTTTACGGGTCTACGGCGTACCGATGTCGAAAGTACAAACAATGGAACGATTGACAACCAAATACCGTAGGAGCTTGCTAATTCCAGACGTTTAGCAGCAGGGGACATACATAACTGAGGAGTATAAAGTCACCAAGGTCAGACAACACCTGATGCTTAGAGACGACAAAGAAGGATGTGCAAGGTTCAATATCAGAACTGCAAGGAAATGGTCTGCAAAGGTAAAAGTTTAGGCAGCAGAGTCACGGTAGAAACTAGGCCGAACTTTCTGCCCCGATTTTAAGGGATTTTTTTTTTTTTTTTTGAAAATTTACTAAAAATCGCTTATATTCGGAGCAGAAAGTTCGACCTAGGTAGAAACATGCTGACGTTGTCGGCAATTCGGCGGTCGGTAAACAGGAGTTGAGAACAACGAAGGTTAGTGCAGAAAGAGGTCCGCTCCATGTAAGAAAACTGGCTAAACTGGAATGGAGGTCGATATAACAAATATCAAGTCGAGGGAGCCCCCTAGACTGCAGTTCAAACTGATGTTCTTCTTTGATGTCTTGCCAATTCCAAGTAACATGGCGAAATGGGGATTGATTGAATATCCTAGTTGTAGGCACTAGGCAGTTGAAGTTTGTCAACTTTGTATGGGCAGGACAGAAGAACTAGAGAAAGCGTGTGGAAGTACATGAGTAGTTATAGGCAGCTCCCTGGCACGCATTTGAATTTTCGCCGCTAGGGGGCGCCACCAGTGGCGCTGTTTGATGACGTCATCAGAATACTGGCTTCTGATTGGTCAATTCAAATGCGTGCCATGGAGCCGCCTGTGACGTCATAACCGGAAGTGCGTCATACCGGAAGTGAGGTCATACCGGAAGTGCGTCATACCGGAAGTGAGGTCATGTTGTCATGGCAATAAGGAGAAAGAGCCAATCGTTGAGCTTGGAGGCGTGTCTATGAGCGGAAGTGGAAGGTTGTGGGGGCGGCCATTTTGGTTAAGGAGCCAATGAGAGCCTTCGTTACAAGAGGTTGGGGTCACGAGAAGTCACAAGAGGTCACGTGAGTTCACGAGAAGTCAACGGGAAGAGAGAGAAGTTGGGTTTTTTCCAGTTTTGAGCTGAGAGTGAATCTATTTTTAGAACCGAAACTTTGGGTTTTTTCCAGTTTTGAGCTGAGAGTGAATCTATTTTTAGAACCGAAACTTTGGGGTTTTCCAGGTTTGTGAAACTCGTAGTTGGTGGCGCCACCGTCGTTAAGAGTGTGCGAGTGCGCATGTGCGAGAAGCGGTAGGCCGAGCCCGTCACTGTTAGTCGTCGAGAGTTCTGTTTCAAGTGCGCAAGCGCGAGAAGCTGTAGGCCGAGCTCGACTCAAGCTTGTACTAAGACTTGTAGAGTAAATGTATAGTGATGGGTCTAAACATATAGTAATAAAAATTTCAAACACTCACCCTATGCTGGTAGTGGTTTTTTTCTGACGATGTTGACTCTTCGAGCTGCGGATTGCAAATGAGCTCTCAGAGGTCTAACTGAACCTATACTCTAGTCATGTGACTTTTTTTTTGTTTCTATTTTTAGTGCATGGAAAATAATCTTGTCTGATCCAATAAAAAATGAAACACTCACCCTATGCTAAAAGTAGTGGATTTTTCTTATGATGTTAACACCTCGAGCTTCGGATCTCAAATGAGTTTTCACAGGCTGAACTGAACCTCTCTCTAGTCACATGACTTACTCTATTTAGACTTTTATCTCATGAAGTGAATACAAAAAACACAAAAAACACAAATAAAAATTTAATGTTGAATATACGCGACTAAATAGTGTGTAGTCACTATTTTTTAAACTCACCGCTACAGAATAATACAAACACAAACCCTGCATACCTTAAGTGAAGGTTTCTTTCCGAATAAGTTGGGTGGCCCTTAAAAGGGCCGTTGATTGCTCCGAAAAGCTGAATAAGAGAGAGAGACTCTAATATCTGTCGAGTAGACGTCGCCAACGCCGAACTTCTCTTTCTTTTTCTATCATCAGTCGATTTATCTCGGCCTTATGTTGTCGAAGATTGGCTAATGCTTCCTGAGCTAGTACGTATTGTACAGGTACTGGAAGTGAAGGGTCAGGTCTAGGTGGTTCCTGGTGTTGTGTAGTCGGTGTCACAGGGGTCCTACCAGAATTGATTGGGTTGTGTGGCCTTACTACAATACGTGTCCTCTGTGTCAGAATGATTCGCATGTTTCTCTCTTCAGGTTGCATTTTCCATGTCGGATGAGTTATCCATGATGATGAACTAATACCGAGACTCAGGTAGTATTAGCTTATATAGAGTGAATGACGTCACGTATTGATTTTTTCCCACGTCTGAACATCTGCGTCTTTGACCACCTGTTGTTGACACTTGGCATCTGAACACCTGTTTTTGACATTTTTGACACTTGGCATATGAACACCTGTTTTTGACACTTGCTATCTGGCCACCTGTTGTTGTAGTCTATCTAGACATCTACGTCTAGACATCTGGCCACCTGTTTTTGACACTTTTGACACTTGGTATCTGAACACCTGTTTTTGACACTTTTGACACTTGACATCTGGCCACCTGTTTTTGACATATGGCCACCTGTTGTTGATGACGATTTTTCTGTCTAGACATCTGCGTCTAGACATTGGTCACCTGTTTTTAAGACAGATACTGTCACTAGTTTTTAGTATTTCTAATTCTATATGAAAATAAAACGAAATACAATACATTCTAGTTTTATGGACCTATAAAACATAAAAGACTAGAATATAAAAGACTATATAAATGTGATGATACCTCGTTTGAGTATCTATACAGTTCTTTTCTTTTTTATTATAAATACATGTCTACAGTTACCGTACTTCATTTTAGATTTGACAACGGAAGCATACACACGGAATAGCTCATTTACCGAACTTTGATTTATTGTTAAATGAAAGACAAGAACAGGCGAGAAGTCAAAGGCAGGCTCACCAGAGAGATCAACGGGGTGATGGATTTAATGCAAACAGACAACTCACCGATTATAGTGATTACTATGAAGTAGACACCCTGAGTGAGCGTAAATCACGTAAGTTTAAGACGGCCTCGAATGTGTACCAAGTCAAATTTAAACATTTTTCTAAAGATGCCATACACTTGGTATCAGAGGTAATAGATCATATGTTGACTTCTATTAAGAACAAACTACAGTGTGAAGATCGGGATAAGATGAGAGTCAATATACATCATCCATCTTTAAAAAGTGAAGTGTGGGTAGAATTTACGGATGCTAAAGACCTGAATGCTGATCTACTCATGGAGAAAATTGAGAAAGTGCAACAGAGTAATGAAAATTTTAGAATCGAAGATGGGTCTACCACCCTGTCAGTAATCCATGTCATACAACCTGTAGGTAGCGGGGGTGGAAAACGAAAATATCATCTCATTGTTGATAAAAAAGTCATGCTGAACAAGAAGAGAAGTTTGATACAGATCAAGAATACAGACAAGACCTGTTTAGCTCGTGCTATTGTAGTTGGTCGTTTTCATTGTCAGAAACCTGGACTTGGAGATGGAGACAAGTACAAAAACTGGAAACGCTATTGGCAAAATTTGAAATATGGTGATGCAAATAGATATACTCTTCAACGACGAGAAGCTCATGCCTTAATACAGCAAGCTGGATGTGATCCCCAGCAAGAGAGTGGACCTGAAGAATGGCAACGTTTTCAGACTGTGTTGTTACCCCACTATCGTTTGAAAATCTACGAACTGAATACCAATGCAAAACGATTGACATTAAATGTACTGTATAGTGGTGTGGGATCTGGGGCCCCCATTCACGTCTTATACGATGATCACCATTACGATTGTATCGTATCTATGTCTGGACTCTTGGAATGTAATTACTATTGTGATCATTGTGATGTCAGTTATGATCATATAGAAGATCACCGATGCCCTCAGCGTTGCTTTCGTTGTTTTGCAGCGTCGCCCTGTGTTTCCGACAATACGACAAAACCGATAGAATGTACACATTGTCAGGGGACATTCACATCGACTCAGTGTTACGAGAATCATTTGAAACCTTATAGTAGAAATACGACCACTACTCCATGTCAGCTAATGACTCGATGTCCCACTTGTCAAGTATGGATGAGTAAGAAACAATTCACACAACACTGCTGTCAAGAAAAGAAGAAAAAATGTCGCCATTGTAAACAGATCGTGGATCTAGACCATCGCTGTTTTATACAACGGATCCCTTCTCAGGATGAATCATCTTCACCCCCTTATTACATTTTCTATGATTTTGAGTGTACCCAGGATACCGGAGAACACAAACCTAATCTATGTATTGCTCATCGTGTATGTCCCCAGTGTACATCCGATGATTGGTGTGAGCAATGTAAAACCATGGAGGATCATCGTATTACATTCCGAGGTCCCACGACACTCACTGATTTTTTGAGTTGGTTATTTGAAACGACCGTGTATGATGACATACATCAAAGGGAGAAACTTTTACATGATGGAGCTATAGCTATTGCTCATAACTTTAAAGGGTACGATGGACAGTTTATTTTACATCATCTGGTACATCATGCCTGTGAAAAACCTGATGTGATCATGAACGGTTCTAAGATTATGTCTATGACGGCTGGAAACATCAGGTTTAAAGACTCGTGTAATTTCTTGGCATTTCCTTTAGCTTCGTTACCTAAAGCTTTTGGATTGACTGAACTGAAAAAAGACTACTTTCCACATTTGTTCAATACAGAAGCTAATGCTGATTACATAGGAGTATATCCCCCAGCTATGTATTACAACCCAGAAGGTATGAAACCTGATGTCCGTCGTGATTTTGAAGCGTGGTATCAAGTCCAAATTCAAAAGGGTGAGATTTTTCATTTGCAATGCGAATTAGAAGAATACTGTGAATCGGACGTGACTATTTTGCGACAAGCTTGCATGCATTTTCAAAGCATGTGTTTGAAACTAACCGATGTGGACCCCTTTGCTGAATCGATTACGTTTGCCAGTACGGGAAATATAGCCTATCGTCGCAATCATATGCAAAAAGATACGATTGGTATCATACCTCCGCGGGGATATCCTTCACCACGACAGTATTCCACCCTAGCATTTACGCTGGTTGAGTTGGAAAGAACATGAAACTGGTCAAACGATTAGACATGCTCGTCAGGGAGGGGAAGTCCAAGTAGGATCTTATCGTGTGGATGGTTATCATGAAGACTCTCGCACCATTTTACGAGTTTCATGGCTGTTTTTGGCACGGATGCCCCTTGTGTTTTCCTAACTTAAAGCAAGAGCAACACCCGTTTCATCCTTCTTTGACGTATGAAGAAGTGTATCAAAAGACCTTAGAGAGAGATCAGTATTTGCGTCAACACTATCAAGTAGAAACGCTGTGGGAACATGACTATCGTCAAAGGTACAAGACGGATCCAGAGTTTCAACATTTCATTGATAAAACGTATGAGGAGTTTCCCGACCCGTTAGTTCCTAAAGATGCTTTATTTGGAGGTCGAACGAATGCTACTCGTTTGCTTTGCGAAGAAGGAGACATTCGTTACGTGGATGTATGTTCTTTGTACCCGTTTGTCTTGAAACATGGGACTTTTCCCATTGGACACCCAGACGTGATTACTCATGATTTCAAAAGTCTAGATCAATATTTGGACTGGTACAATGTCGAGTTATTCCTCCTCGTCAGCTGTTTCATCCCGTGTTACCTTATCGGTTTGCAGGAGGAAAGCTACTTTTTCCTTTATGCCGTACTTGTGCTGAACAAGGAATCGAACAGGAGTTGGGTATGAGTTATCGATGCTCTCATACGAATGAAGAGCGAAGTTTGTTAGGTACATGGACGACGTGTGAATTGAATAAAGCTATAGAAAAAGGTTATGTGATCGATCGTATCTTTGAAGTATGGCATTTCTCTGATCAGTCCAATACTTTATTTTCGTAGCTATATTGATCAGTTTCTCCAGATTAAGCAACAAGCTAGTGGTTTTCCTGCTTCCTGTCAAACAGTAGAAGATCGTCGTCAGTACCTCAAAGAGATTGAAACGAGAGAACAACTGATCATACGAGAAGAAGATGTAGAGAAGAATTCTATCTTACGGACCATTGCTAAACTGTTTCTGAACTGTTTGTGGGGTAAATTTGCTCAACGAACTAATTTACACAGTATGTGGAGAGTTACGAAGCATTACAACAGTTACTTCAAGATGATACTCGTGATATATTACATTTAGAACTGATTCCAAATGACGAAGGCCATGATGAGCTAGACATGATGCTGGTGAATTCAAAACAGAAGGATGACTTTGATGAACCCAATGGTTTTAGCAATGTAGTGTTAGCAGCCTTTACGACGTCTTTAGCACGGTTACATCTCTATACCACCCTAGAAGGTTTGGGAGAACGTGTATTATATTTTGATACAGACAGTATCATTTATCAACACGATCCACAGCAGTGGAATCCTACTATCATAAACAGTTTAGGAGGATGGACAGACGAATTAGATGGCGATTCTATCTTATCCTTTGTCTCGGGAGGTCCTAAAAATTATGCGTACAAGACTCGTCAGGACAAAACGGTGTGTAAAGTCAAAGGGATCATTTTTGATAGTCGTACCACTTCTACAGTCAACGTAGATACATTGAAACAGTTGTTACGTGGTCAACAAAAGAAAGTACTGGTATCGTACCCTCATAAGATCATGCGAACGAAACAACATAAAGTCAAAACACAGGCGATGACTAAAGAAGTGCGTGTCGTGTATGATAAGAGACATCGCATTGAAAACTTTTGTACTTTACCTTATGGTTATTGAATAAAGTTTGTTTTTGAGTAATAAAATGTATGAAACTTGACTTTGGTGTTGGTGTTGATGATATAAAACAGAAGACAGTGAAGGGTAGGGGTTCATTGATACAGTTGGATCTCAAGTACACGCATCATGGCGACTCTCGATTCTAAAGATCATGGTAGTTTTTACATGACTTTACCTAGCGATGCTAGTTTAAAAGTCTTTCCCGATAATACCTTAACAGAATTCAAAACTCATTTACCTCAAGCTTTAAGTATGATGGATAGTGAGTGGGAAGTAGCGTTGAATGAATTGATCTTCCCCAACTTAATAGAATCGATAACATCCGATGAGAATTACATAGATGTCCTGGTTCCCCTTCACGTTCCTTTGGAATCCGTCGTGACACCTAAAAATCCCCAGGACCCCTCTACGTATCCTAAGAGAAAGGAAATGAAATATATCGTCAACATGAAACGTTTTACTGTAGAATTGATAAAGAAACACGTCTCGTTAGATGATCCCCCAATTTGATCATGTCATCTCTAAAACTGATACGAAATCGGGGATCGCTTTTGTAGGAAGTATTTGGAGACTTAAATTTCGTTCGGGGCTTTATGCGTCTCCTGCTGCTTTAATAGAAGAGATGAAAGTTGGTTTTTCTAGAGCCTTTCAATATGTCATTGATGGGATCGAAGATCTCTCTCATAAAAATACTATTAAATTCAGATATGACGAAGCTTTAGATCGATTCATGATTGAGTTTAAAGGCCGATCCATCTATTCCGTTCCCTTTTTAATACGTTTTCCAAGTCTACTAGGTTATAAACTTGGCTTTGAAGCCGTTGACATGAATGAGGAGATGACTAAATGGATCGATGTTACACACATGCCAAAGTATCCACCCGATTTTAAATATTGGTATGAGTGGTATCTATGTCTACAGTAACATTGCCGAAAGTCAAATTGTAGGTTCACAATCGTTACCGTTATTACGTGTGGTCCCTTTTCAAACGGGTCAATCGCTCAATCATCAACATTGGGAACCTTTTCATTACAATTATGTGGGGTTTAAATAAAAAGTATTTTGATACCATCGAAATACAATTGAGAGATGACATGGGACGTAAAATTCATTTTCTAGGAGGAAAAGTGATTGCCAAACTTCATTTTCGTCGTGTCATTTAAAATGAAGTGCAACACAGGACTTGGGTCAGTTGATGACCGAGAGTCATCGTGTTCACATCTTGTATTATTTATCAATATGAATCCAACGAAAAGAGAAAATGACATGACTAAAGACGCGAGAAAAGAAGATATGAAAAGACGAAAGGGGTGGAAAGGGGAGAAACAGAGAGAAGAGAAACAGAGAGAAGAGAAACAGAGAGAAGAAGAGAAACAGAGAGAAAGAATAGGGGAAACGATGGAAGGACAGGAAAAGATAGAAGGAGAGAAAAAGTCAGAAGGACAGAGAGATGAAGGAAAAGAACAGAGAATGAAAAGAAAGAGGGGACGTCCACGCAAAGTATCCGTAGAGAGAACAAAAGAACAAAGAGAAGAAGAAAAGGGACAGAGGGAAGGGGTGAAAAGGGGACGACCACGAAAAGTAGAACAGGAAGAAATACCTCATGATATTTTAATGTTTCTACGCCAATGGTTAAGCGATTGTCGTCAGTCTCCCATGTACGGTGACACTTTTCATTTACAATTAAATGATAATAATGGCAATCGAGCAGGTATGATGTATCATGTGCATAAAGAACAACGACCAGTAGCATGGGATCCTTTTGGTCATCATGTAGACGTACCGATGATACAATTTGTGTTTCAGGACAAAAAACGTAGAAAAATATGATTTTTTAGTTCTGATCTAAAAATAGATTTTATGGACCTTATAAAAAGGGAGTGAGAATGCACATCAGGGACCATTCACTCTCAGACACGATGGAAAGAACATCAAGTATGGAAACTTTATTTTCATCGACAATGGATACTAGTCAGACCGTCACGGATAGTGCTCCCATGAACCGAGACATGATGGATAGTGTACCACGAGTTCATCGAGTAGAAGTAGATAGTGTACCACGAGCTCATCGGGTTGAAGTGGATAGCGTACCGAGAGTCAATCTGATAGAAGTGACAAGGACTCCACCTACCGAAAGGAGACAAGGTGTGACCACTTTTAAACTAAGACCTGCTACCGTCAGAGGGTTATCGTTTCATCAGGAATTAAGAATACCTTTAGCCTTGCCTAATTTTTGTACGTATGAATCCAGGTACCTGACGTTTAAAGATCATTGGCCTAATATCTACCGGGACCTAAACAGACAGAATTAGCCAGAGCAGGATTTGTGTATTTAGGGAACAGTGACCACGTTCAGTGTTTTTCTTGTGGCATCTGTTTAAAAGATTGGGAATGGAGCGATAATGCTTTTACAGAACATCGACGTTGGTCTAAAGATTGTGCTTTCAGTCAATTGCTGATATAAACATAACAAAAACAAAAAACCCTGTGTGGAGCCTCCCTTCTGGGAACATCCAAGTGGCTGACGGGAACGAGTCTAAATATAGAATAAGAAGAAGAAGAACGGCTATAAAGTAAAGTGAAGTGCAGTGACCAAACATCATTTGAATCAGTCATCAACATGAGTTATCCAGGCTTGTCACAGACGCACCCAAATTATTCACCTAATATTACACCTTACCTAGAAGGGGCCGATGAGTTTGATGAAGTTCTCAAAACTTTAGACCAGTTGCAAGAAAAACAAGAAAATGATGCGACCCAGGGAATGTTACGTGATGCCTTGCTATCCACATTACAGAAAATGAGGGAAGAACTCACGACTATTACAACTACTCTGAAAGAATTGAAGGATAACGTACAGCCAGGAGTCAGAACATCATATATGGGGTACGAATATAAGCCTACGCCACAGACTCATCCTTGTTTCATTTGTGGTGAAATTGGCCATTGGTCTCCTAGATGTCCTAAGAATAACGAGTCGGCAACAACACCAACAACAACAGCAACATCAGTAAGAGTAGAACCTGAGAACAAAGTAGGCAATCGATCTCGTCAATCGGACCAGTGTTATAAATGTCATCAGTCAGGTCATTGGGCTTATGAATGTCCCGAACAGACTTCAACAGGGGTCAAACGTAAACTCAACTTGATGCTCAAGAAGGGAGGCAAAGCCACCAAGAAAGGGAAAGTGGAAACCGAACAGCAGTGAATGTTTTTAGTACTGTTTATCATGTAAATACGTTTAGTGTCACAGCGTCAAGGAATCCGAACCGACCGATCTAGGACAAAAGCTGACGTTCTTTTGCTCCGTGCTGTATGGGCAAGATCAACCGTAATAGTGAGACAAAGTGACTCAAAGTTTTTGTGATGAACGTTTTAACATGAAGTTAATGTTTTCAAAGTTAATGTTCTCATAGTTCATTCTTATGTATTGTACATAGTCACAGAAAGTGAATCAGTGTTCTCAAAGTTAATGTTCTCATAGTTAATGTTCTCATAGTTCATGCTTATGTATTGTACATAGTCACAGAAAGTGAATCAATATTCTCATAATTAATGTTCTGATAGTTAATGTTCTCATAGTTCATGATTATGTATTGTACATAGTCACAGAGGGACGGCCCTAATCCTCTGTCGACTATCTAAAACGTTTTTTAGCGGGGCATTAAACTTATTAAAAATGATCTGGTGTTTGTGTATTTATGACTAAAAGGTGTACACGTTTAGAGTACACTTAGAGTTTAAACCAAACAAAACTACAAAACTATGAGTAGAAGGAGATCAAGAGTAAAAGTGTAACACTTAGAGTGAGATACAGAGAAAGAGATACAGAATAAGGGTATACAAAGGATCTATGTTTTATTACTGCTCTAATCAGTCATAGGTTTCTTTTCGTAAAAGTTAGGTGGCCCTGAAAAGGGCCGTTGGTGTTTTAGGCTTTATATGCCATGGCATAAAAAGCATTTTGTCCGTTTTCTCTGCCGTCTTTCTCTTTTTCTTTTTTCAAGCTTCACGAGTTCAATCCATTCGTCGATATTCGATAACCAGCTCACCTTTCTTCCCACTGTATCGGCACATATCAGCCATTCTTCTTTTTCTTGTACTTCGCCCCACATGGTTACACAGTCAGCCATGATCAAACAATGACTATAGACTCTGAGACATACTCGGCAGGGTGTGACGTCACACGTCGCGTGAGCGTTTCTTCTTCTCCTTCTTGTTGAACATCGCTTAGTGAAAAACCAAAACCAAAATGGAGAGTATCTATACAGAAGCTATTTACAAAATTATTCTGTTACAACAGAAGACCAAGTGGCGTACCATGAAGTGTAATCGTTACTATCAGAGTCTACTGACGAAACTGAATCTGAGATGGAGGCAACTGAAACATCAGCAAACCTCGCAGAAAGTCGGAGATCAACTCGACAGGCAGTACCGACAGGGCTTAGAGTATTTGTCAGCTCAGTATGTTTCTACTAGAAAACAGATTAGAGCTAGTTTTCGTCAACTACAGATACCGATCATCATGACGATCAAGAGAAAGACAAATGATCTACTGGAAGCAGAACGCCGTTTACCTCTGAAAAAGAGAAGATGTTACTGTCAATATTAGTAACCTAACTAACGGCCCTTTTCAGGGCCACCCAACTCATTAGAAAAGTAATCTAAAACTGTATTGAGATATGTTACATCTACTACTACTGTATAAAACATAAACCCTGTTACTCATTTTATTGTGTTATAAACCCTATAACTCATTTAATTGTCTCATAAACCCTATAACTCATTTTATTATATACACTGCACATTCAGTTTAAGGTTTCTTCTCGTAAGATATAAGTGGTCCTGAAAAGGACCGTTGTTTTTGGCATATCTGCCATGATTCATGTACAGAATCTCTTTTTAAACGGCAAACACTTCTCATCCATCTGCTTACGTTTTCTCTCTTCTCTACCAAACCGTAAAACAGAATTGAGAAGTACAAATCGTCTCAGGCGAACATCTTCTTTTTCCCTGATGAAAGTTCAGATCAATCTTTCGTAACTTATCTTTAGTATCACGAATAATCTGCCTAGTATCATATACAGGCTTGATTAGAACAGGTTCGATTTCTTGTTCCATAGTGTACTCCATAGTATACGCCATGTTTGACATTTTTTATTTTTATCACTCTTAGACTGATTTCTCCTAGGCGTCTATCACTCTTGACGTTTTCATTGGTGGAATCACGTTGCCCAACGATACATAGACCAATCATCAAAGAGGTCAAAGTTGACGAGACGGAGTACGTCGCGTGCACTATACTGCTCATATAAAAAGCCGTGCGCGTCTCATTTCACTGCGCTTCATTCCAGAAGACACAACAAAAACGAAGATGGCACAGCCAACCAACACAAAGCAAAGCATTATGTTTCTTGATAGCGAGAAGTTTTGGGCAAGTAAGCCGAAGTTCATACTGGACAGCCTGAAGACGGCCTCCCAAGAGTGGGAATATTTCGAGAGACAGAAGGCCGGCTTGGAGAGATGGTGTCAAGTCGCTGAGGCCCGTGCAGCAGCAGAGAAGAGAAAGAAAATGGTGTGCTGTAGGGAGTGCTGCTGCTGCTGCCTATAAGGCACAGGGTTTTAACAACCCGAAAACAAACGGCCCTTTTCAGGGCCACCTAACTTACACGAAAAGTTACCTTAACTGAAACGATGCAGTTTTTGTGTTGTGTTATACTATAGTGGTAAGTCTAGTAGTAAGTAAGTTAATTCTTTTACTTGATTGAACAAATATTATGAGATAGAAATCAATTCTAAAAATAGTAACATTAAACACTTGAGAAAAAGGTTAGTTAGAAGGACAAAAATTCAAAACGAGGCAATTCTAAAAATAGTAACATTAAACACTTGAGAATAACTTCAGTTAGACTACTGAGAGCTCATTTGGCAGCCGAAGCTCGAAGAGTCAACATCGTCAGAAAAACTTGTGTTTTTTTTAGTGTTTATTTTTTTATTTTTATATACAGTAGTACAAGAAATATAAAAACTTGTTGAAACGATGTAAGTGAACAACTTCATACTTTACACTTTACTACTTGTGTCACTTTGTCACTTGTGTCACGTTGAGACTTCATAACTAAGAACGTTGCACACGCTGCAAACTTTGAGAACGGTACACACGTTGCAAACTTTGAGAACGACACAAACTACTTGTGCCACTTTGTCACTTGTGTCACTTTGAGACTTCATAACTTAGAACGTTGCACACGTTGCAAACTTTGAGAACGGTACACACTTGATCACTTTGACAAACTTTGAGTACGTTACACACTTTCATGTTCTATGGTTCTCACTCCTGCCGTGAGATTAGTCAGTCCCTGGAAACTAGATATCCCATGATTCCATACCCAAGATGGCTACCCTTCCTAACCTTCCTGTTGCGCTACCCACCCACCCCTCTGGTTTAATGCCTACAGCCCATAAAGAGTCATCACCCCTTTTGTTCCACACCTATAGTCTATACAGAGTAATCGCCCTTTGTTTCATCTATACAGTCTATACAGAGTGATCTCCCTTTGCCCCATCTCTACAGTCTATACAGAGTAATCTCCCTTTGTTCCACCTATAGAGTCTATACAGAGTAATATCCCTTTGTTTCACCTATACAGTCTATACAGAGTGATCTCCCTTTAGTCCTACTCATACAAGCTATACAGAGTAATCTCCCTTTGTTTCACCTGTAAAGTCTATACAGAGTGATCTCCCTTTGTACATACTCGTCACTCTACAAGCCTTAGTACAAGTCTTAGTTCAAGCTTGAATCGAACTCGGCCTATCGCTTCTCGCGCATGCGCATGATACACAACTCTTACCGACGGTGGCGCCACCAACTACGAGTTTCACAAACCTGGAAAACCCCAAAGTTTCGGTTCTAAAAATAGATTCACTCTCAGCTCAAAACTGGAAAAACCCAAAGTTTCGGTTCTAAAAATAGATTCACTCTCAGCTCAAAACTGGAAAAACCCAAAGTTTCGGTTCTAAAAATAGATTCACTCTCAGCTCAAAACTGGAAAAACCCAACTTCTCTCTCTTCCCGTTGACTTCTCGTGAACTCTCGTGACCTCTCGTGACCCCAACCTCTTGTAACGAAGGCTCTCATTGGCTCCTTAGCCAAGATGGCCGCCCCCACAACCTTCCACTTCCGGTCATAGACACGCCCCCAAACTCAACGATTGGTTCTTTCTCCTTATTGCCATGACAACATGACCTCACTTCCGGTATGACGCACTTCCGGTATGACCTCACTTCCGGTATGACGCACTTCCGGTTATGACGTCACAGGCGGCTCCATGTTGTGCCATTTGAAATTGACCAATCAGAAGCCAGCATTCTGATGACGTCATCAATGGCGGTTAAATTCAAATGGCACACCATGGAGCTGCCTATTACTATTTACATGTATTACTGGGCACAGCTGGAGGCTGGCAGATGACGGCAGACCGGGGAGACCGCATGCAGTTTCCATAAAAAGTAACGCAACAAACCAGAGACCAGATGTGGTTCTGTGGTCACCGTCAACAAAGCAAGCAATACTGGTGGAATTCACTGTGCTGTGTGAAGAAATAATGGGGAACCCCATAAGCAGAAGCGAAACAAATATCAGGACCTGGCTGCAGACTGTCAAGAATGTGGATGGAAAGTACAGTGCCTTCTAGTGGAGCTGTGATACTGATTATTTGTGGGGCAGTCAATGTGGAAGACTTTACGGATCATTGGCATTGGTCTTCAGGGAGGCAATACATCATTGGAAGCGAACACGGCATCGATGTGGCTGTTGGGAAAGAGAGAGGAACAGTGAATAAGCAACACCTGGAAAATGTAAAGTGTTGGAGGAAAATACGTGGAAACCACATAAAGCTCACCAAGAACTTCTAGGTAGACGAGCGGATGTCTGAGTGGTTCCGGGCCGGCACATGATCACCTCCCCCACCCTAGTCAGTGCATCTCTGGAGTTTGTAGTGGACAGCGCCAAAATAACCAAAGAAGGAGGACACAAATGACGCATCAAGATGTCTACAGGTTACTTTATTGGTATATGTTATGTAGACTATGTTGCGGTATGTCTTGATACCATAAAAGTAATTTACTTATATTGTATACCCAGAAAATTTCGTTCCTGTACAGTGGCATAGGAAGCAAACCAAAAGTTGGGGGTGAGTAGTTATAGGCAGCTCTCCGGTGCGCCATTTGAATTTTGCCGCTAGGGGGCGCTTTTTAACGGTTTTTGATGACGTCATCAGAATACTGGCTTCTGATTGGTCAATTCAAATGCGCACCGGAGAGCCGCCTGTGACGTCACAACCGGAAGTGCGTCATACCGGAAGTGATGTCATACCGGAAGTGAGGTCATACCGGAAGGGATGTCATACCAGAAGTGCGTCATACCGGAAGTGAGGTCATGTGTGTCATAGCAATAAGTAGAAAGAGCCAATCGTTGAGCGTGAACGAGTGTCTATGACCGGAAGTGGAAAGTAGTGGGGGCTGGCCATTTGGTTAAGGAGCCAATGAGAGGCCTTCGTTACAAGAGGTTGGGGTCACGTGAGTTCACGAGGAGGTCACGTGGAGTTCCCTGAGAAGTCAACGGTAAGAGAGAGAAGTTGGGTTTTTCCAGTTTTGAACTGAGAGTGAATCTATTTTTAGAACCGAAACTTTGGGGTTTTCCAGTTTTGAGCTGAGAGTGAATCTATTTTTAGAACCGAAACTTTGGGTTTTTCCAGGTTTGTGAAACTAGCAGTTGGTGGCGCCACCGTCGGTGAAACTCGTAGTTGGTGGCGCCACCGTCGTTGAGAGTTGTGTATCATGCGCATGCGCGAGAAGCGGTAGGCCGAGCCCGTCACTGTTAGTCGTCAAGGAGTCCTGTTTCACAGTGCGCAAGCGCGAGAAGTGGTAGGCCGAGCTCGACTCAAGCTTGTAACTAAGACCTTGTAGAGTAAAATAAAAATTCAAACACTCACCCTATGCTGGTAGTGGTTTTTTTCTGACGATGTTGACTCTTCGAGCTTCGGATTGCAAATGAGCTCTTAGAGGTCTAACTGAACCTATACTCTAGTCATGTGACTTTTTTTACATAATTCTATTTTTAGTGCATGAAAAATAATCTTGTCCTATCTAATAAAAAAAAAAAATGAAACACTCACCATAGTTGGTAGTAGTGGTTTTTCTTACGATGTTGACTCTTCGAGCTTTGGCTGCCAAATGAGCTCTCAGCGGTCTAACTGAACCTATACTCTACTCATGTGACTTTTTTTGAGATAATTCTATTTTTAGTGCATGAAAAAAAAAAATCTTGTCCTATCTAATAAAAATGAAACACTCACCCTATGCCAATAGTAGTAGTTTTTTCTTATGATGTTAACACCTCGAGCTCCGGATTGCAAATGAGCTCTCAGAGGTCTAACTGAACCTCTCTCTAGTCATGTGACTTTTTTGAGATAATTCTATTTTTAGGTGCATAGAAAATTAAAAAATGAAAACACTCACCCTATGCTGATAGTAGTGGTTTTTTCTTTTGATGTTAACACCTCGAGCTTCGGATCTCAAATGAGTTTTCACAGGCTGAACTGAACCTCTCTCTAGTCACATGACTTACTATATTTAGACTTTTATCTAATGAAGTGAATTACATCATAACAAAAACATCTCATAGAGTTTGTGATACTATTACTCGTCTCATAGTTTCTCAATGGTGTTTTTACACCCTATAACTCTTTGTACCTTTGTGTCTACTGTGGTTACTAGTACAATGCTTACCACTATAGGTGTACACACTTATACCCAGATAAAATACATAAACAACAAAAAATAATTTTGTTTTTATGTTTTAATGTTTTAATTTTTCCCCATGAAAAAAAGGAAATCAAACTGTATTCTCGCAGAGGGTTAGGGGCTTATCCCTCTGGGAAAATGTACAATAATTGGAAAGAAAAAAAACTTAAACTGTCACTTCATTATGGAGACGGCGGTGCCAGTTCCAATCAACGATACACCGTATCCCAAAGTCGGCTTCGGTCTGTTTCTTTGTTCCATTGAGTAGCTCTCCAATCTGGGCAGTAGAATTTCTGTTTGTAGACGTCTCTAAATGCTTTAGGAATACTGGATTTCTCTAAACTTTCTTCAAATTTTTCCAAAATGTTCATTTCGTTCACCATCGTTGTCTAGAGCCTCGTCAAAGTAGTGAAACATCATTGTACCGTCATCATACATCATCAGGCAGGAATGTTGCTTTTGACTCGGCATGATCAATCTTACAACCGTAACATTGAGTGTTGGCTACTTCGTACATCTTGTTTAATATGGCTTCTGCGTAACACCATTGTGCCATTGACTATCAATGGATTGACTGTAGCTCTGCTCCATGTTGTAGTTGATGTTGACGAAAATAAACTTGTGTAGTGGTCCACAAGCAAAAATTCATCTGGTCCGTTTCAAGTCTGAACTGCAGTTTTAATAGCTGAGTGAATCACGTGACATCCCATCTATTTTTAGTTGCTTGTACACAATTGTCTCTCGATCATGTCACGGGTTATACCGTAGATCTCCCAATAGATAGGTTTTTGACGTAATGCACTTACATCTTCTGTAAAGGTTTCTAATACGCATAAGCGGTCTGCCCGTCCGTAAAAATCTCATCATCAAACATATGATACACAATCCCTATAAAATGTGCAGGTGTTTTCACACCACGTACATAAGTATTCCAATCAGGAGTACATCGTATCTGATGTTTCATTTTTCTGCGTAATAGAGAACAGCAGATCATCCATACAGTTGCAATCATGATTTCTCTCTGTGTGCACTCTGATGGGATGTCAGTCTATGTCACGTGATCCCTTGAATCGTATCTCTGTACTCGCTTCCCATTTCCCATTTCCCATGTTTTCTCTTATTTCTTTTCTCTCATTTCTTCTCTCTCTCTCCACATGTTCACCTTTCTTCATTTCTTTGTCTCTCTCTCTCATTTTCTTCTCTCTCTCCACATGTTCACCTTTCTCTTTATTTCTGTTTTCTCTCTCTCTCATGCACACCCCCCATCTTTTCTTTTCTACACATATGTTGTTTTTTAACTCATAAATAACTCATAAACAAGTCTATTCACTCAACATTTTTATTACCCCGCTCAAACTAGAAGTAGTTCTTTGGAGGATTAGGGCCGTCCCTCTAAGACTACGTACAGTGATACCAAAAAAAGCAATATTAAATCATCAACAAAGAGTTTATTACGTCTCACTACTACGGTTGATCTTGCCCATACAGCGCGGAGCAATAAGAACGTCAGCTTTTGTCCTAGATCGGTCGGTTCGGATTCCTTGACGTAATTAAACCATACTTGTCGTGACTGACAGGACTGATACACGGTTGATTTAGGTACAGGTATGCGATATTGCTCTCTAAACCATCTCCAAACAAAACGATCGTTTAGTAAAGGATCAATGTTTCTTCTTCTTGGTCTAGGTTGAGGACTTAACGATTGAAAATAAAACATGACTAGGGACACCTCGATGTCTTTGACGTAGAAATAATACACACAGTAATGTCCACAAACTTTGGTGCGAGGGTGTTGATACATCTGCTGATTATAAATCACTCGATCTGCATGGCGTTTTCATAAGCTGATAGATTATCAGGATTAGATCCATGGAGGTAGCCCCATAAGAGTCAAATATTCAGCAGTCTGTTGACCTCATGAAATGAATGGCAACCCAATGCTCTCCTGGTTGATCGTGAGGATCTGTATATTAACGATAAAATGAATGTTTGCCATAAAGGTAGATAGTCGGTTAAAACGTCTCTGGGGTATACTCCGCCGAACGAAGGGTGCCTACATAAGGGTCTCGTGATAAAATACTATTGAGTTGATGAGCATTCAAGCCTTGAATTACTTTGCATGGTTTCAATAGTCTATAGCCACTTCTCTCTGTTTGTTGATTTCTAATACGTTATCAAATTCTCCATAGACAATGCAGTTCACACTCTCTGCTAAAGCTTGAGCAAATTGAAGTTCGATGCGTAAATTTCCTGTTTTTATCCAGTGTAACTTGCTCTGATCATTGTCTTGATCAGCTGTCAAATCAAAACACCACAAGGTAAACCCTTTTCTATAGTTGTCAATGGTCACGGAAGGGGCCCCAGTCTTCTCTCTAATCGACCTAATCCTTGATATAAGCTCAAGTATGAGAGCGCAAGTACAAGTTGTTTTCAAAGTCAGGTTCTAAAGGACGAGTTTGCAAAGACTTTCTCCATTGATACTAACATCCACTTTATTGACATTAAAATGTTGAAAATAAAAAAGGATTCTTTGGGATCGCATCCCCATTGAAAGCGGCATTGCTCACCATACCTACTACTATACGTTTTGGCATTTGACCTTGATACAAATGATCTGTAATCTTTGAACGTGTCCCAGCAGGAATGGTAAACGTTTTCACTTCTACACGTCTCAAGGGAAATTTTGCAGTACTGGTATTTCATCTGTTCGTTCATCTGATTCAGTAAAGTTGCAATGGGTTTCACTTTACGTACCACTAGATACATTTTGTAATATCTTCAAATAACCTAATTCACCCTCCTCCACACATCATGTAAAAGGGTTCACGACTTCTATTAAACCTTAAACGTACACCTATACCGTTAGGTAGAAATCGTTCTGCGTTCAAACAGATCCAAATGGAGGACGATCCATCATATTAAAGGTTTTACTTTCACTGATACGTTCATGACGATCAGCTAATCCTGAGTTTTTCTCGGCGACATCATCGGCATGAGGATTCAACTTGTCAAATCGTCCAGGTTGATCCTTGTACATTAAAACTGGTAGCACTAATCTGATATTTTAGCGTTTTTCGTTAGAAAAGGACAGCAACTTTTCGAGATAAGCTCGATAGGGATAGGTAATCGGTTCCAGGAGTGATCACTTTTCCATTTAGATTACAATCGATCTACGGAAAAACAAACTATGCATCAAATTGTTGACGGGAGTGATTTGAGTATCATTTGCCTAGATCAGTTCATCTTGTTTGACGATTTTAGCTTCTACGTACACATAGGTCTGGTTCAAATCCAAATACTCATCGCCTTTGTCCTTTGATTTCAAAACTCAATAGGAGCAGATTGTGTATTGACACTAGAGATGGGGTAATTATTCCACCCATCTTCCTTCTTCTAAGGTTACATTGGTGGGAGGGACATTAAACAACTCTAAAGCTTCACTACTACACTCACAGGAATCTTTTTGCATCATCATCTTGTTAGTCAAAGATATCTTGCTCTCTTTCGACCTGTTTAGATTTACTTGTAGAAGTAGACTGAAAGGGGCGGCTCGTTCGTTTCTTTTTTATACTACTGTTCGTATGACTCGTTGTTCCTGTTCGTTTTTTGCCTGCTAAACGAGAAGCGACATGAGAGGGGGCACGAGCTAATGTTTTCTTAGGACCCCGTCATTAAGTTGCTCACGGCTTCTTTTCCTCGTTTTGAACAAGAGCATTTTTCAATGAACGTTTATTTTGTATCACATCCATACCCGTTATTCAAAGCAAATTTAGCTATATGAGGAATGGCTTTCGTCATGGTAGGTTTGAGAAAGGTCTGACCAAATACCTTTGCCATATTGCATATCCGAGATGCTCTAGGACTAAATGCTCCTACGAGGTGTATTGACGATATTCCCTGCAAGTCTTAATGGATTTGATGATCCCACCTCTCTGAGGAGAGATCAGACCAATGAGTTGTTCTCGTTAACGATTGAGTCAGTTTAGGGAAGAGAGCCCATAGTAGCCTTTCTGACGGGGTACCCCTTTATGAACGATGAGTGTCATAATGTGTCACTATCAAATACAGTCCTTAGGAATGGATTCAAACGTAGGAACTTGAAGTCTTTATAGATTCAATGATTTGCTTGGAAGGTAGTTTCATACTAGGATTAGGCATGATGTACCCCATACATCCACTTAACATAACCATCCAGAACTGACTATTGGCATCTTTCAAAGCCAAATGAACGACGCAAGCTATGATGATAGTAAAGGCAAGAATGACTTGAACAAAGAATACAGATTTCATTCCGAGGTATCTTTTCTCCGCACCACCATTTCCAAGTAGTACTAGGCGTATGACTCACTCTATCGGGGGTGTTTGCTCGGTGGGCTCATTGTAACTCTGATAGACACTCGGCTTACTGAGTCTACTGGTCGATCAAGTTGGATTTGGGGATCCATGAATCAAAAGTAGAAGGATATCCTTTCCAATGTACCTTCACTTCTTCTATAACACGATTTTTTCCTACACGCCTTTTTCTATGATCGAGAATCTCTTCGACTTCATAGACATCATCTGGTTTTCACAACGGGTTGTAATTCAGATTCGTTAAAACGTATCCTTCCAATCGTTTCTTGGTGATCATCCTGGATGTTTAATACACATAAGGATAACGATTCAGGTACTCGTTTCTCGACGTGAACAGTTCCGTGGTCCAGTTAGGTAAGTATCCTTATCAAATGTACGCTTTACTTTACTGATACGTACGCGATCCACCTGTATGAAACTTGGGGCAATGGACGGTTTTTAGAAGGGGTACCATATAAGGTCTCCCAGACTTCTAACACATTGGAAGGATTGACTTCTATGGGACTTCTACCGATACTACGATGATACGATTGATTATAAGCTTGAACAATCTGAGGTAGAACGTCAACATAACGACGTGAACGAGTATGAGTAAAATATCTCCACTTTGCGAGCTTTTAGGGTCCTTTGAAAGCGTTCTACAATACTAGCTTTTGTTTCTGTATTGTCTGTCGTAAAGAAATGAATATCATGAAACGTATGACGAAATTCACGATTCAAAAACTCTTTTTCCTTTATCGGGATTGTATACGAATAGGACGTCGTCCTTTAGCTTGTTTTAATACTGCTGAAACCATCGTACAATTTCTTTGGCAGATTTATTTTTCAAAGGGATGACCCAAGCATATTTAGATAGAACATCAATGACGCATAAGAGAAACGTATACCCACCATTGTGTGTCTTTGATGTTGGATAACATCCGCTAAATCTAATTGCCATTGTTCATCCATATCGGTCACTCTCGTTTTTGGTTACGAGGAAACTTTCTCTTGATAGATTTTTATGAAGCGTATACGTGTCTTGTTCTTTCAACCATTGTTTGACTTCATTTAGAGAAATGGGGGTACTTTCGACGTATTCACTTCTCGATAGAGAGGTTGTACACCTGCATATACCACACCCGATTAGAAGGATCATAATAGATGGATGCTAATTTGGCATTTGCGAAGATTTTGAGTTTTGATTCCATTCTGGAAGATGAGAACTCTTTTTAGATTTTTTTAATGGTAGACCAGGCCGTAGGAGTCAATCTTTGCCAATCCTTCACCATTTTCTGACTAAGGGGTGTGTCTTTGCAGAATCTTTTATGTCAGTAGAAGGAAGAGTAGGCCATAGCGTCATAGAAACCCTGTGTCATCTTCATCATCATTTTTCCAGAGGTTTAGGGGTACTCATAGCCTTTGGTTTTACAATAGGTTGATTCATCACTTTGATATAATTAGGGTTACGTATCCAATCACGAGGAACATTCGATTCCACTAATCCTTTTACAAAACTATTCAAGTCCCGAGGGTTGATACCCTTTTCTAGGTTGTGTTCGTAAAAGCATCAGTTACGAGATCGATCATATTGGTCCCAGGGACGGTCTTTCCTTTGTATTGTATTTGACCGTCTTTTTCCCATGTTAGTACATCAGAATGGTTTCTTGAGATGTTTAAATAACAGAGGGACTTTTGGTTTTAATGGGAGCAGTGACACTGGATGAAATAGCTGTCATAAGATCTTGATCATCAGAAGACATTTCAGTTTTAACATCATCTTTGACTTCTTTGACTTTATCTGTTTTCAGAGGACCAAGGTCTCTCTTTACAGGATGACGAGCTTGTTGTAGATACGTACGGTATCGATGAAGTTCTTGACCAAACTTGGCTACCTTAGCTTCAGGAGTCAAATCATTCACGATCTAACAATCGTATCTAATTCATTACCTAAACGCACCGAAGATGCTACTTCAGGTGTATGAGGCAAAGGATTTAAAACTTCTTTCTCTCCATTGTTTTGAGTTCTTCCATGGTCCTCTCGGGAACTAAGATCATTTTCGTGTGCTGCTCATGGTTATAGAATAGATTTTAAGACAGGAGAAGCTATGGCTCCTAGTAATGGGCGCTAATAAGGGTAAGAAAAGGTAACACACCACCCTGTTGATTCGTTAGAATTCGACGTCGTTGAGGGACAGTCAATTGAGGATGAACTAGTTTTCTTAAGACCCGTTTCTTTGAAACCCAAGTGCTGTTTCTGGCGTTTTTGTTAAAGGAATCACTCCTTTTAAGATGTTATACACCACTTCACAAATTTTCATGATCGTATCATCAGGGGCATACCGTAAGATCATCTTTTTAAACTCAATAGGATACTGCTTTTGTCTAAGACTTTAATCAAAGCAGCATGAGATTCAAGCCCATGCTTACTTTTTTCGTGGTGCCATGATGTCACTACAACTAAGTATTCTATACAAATGACTCAATACATGATCTGAGGTTAGTTTTTATAAACCTATATCAACATAGGATGTTGAAGTCGTTTTTGATCTTGAAGTTCTTTACTCGTAGTAAAAAGAGCCCGACACCATAGACATTTGTAGCTATTCATATATGAAGTAGCCTGTGTCTTAGGCTGACTGGTGATGGGAGATCCAAAGGTAGAAGCAAACGAAGGTAAACGAGTAGACTTTGGAGTAGATGTAACATGTTTGTTCCGCTGAGATGATAACATCTTTAGCAGTTAAAGGTTTTGGTAATAAGGGAAATAACAAAGACTGCTTGGAAGTATTAGTAAGAGTAGACTTCTTAGGTACATTCAGTGCCTGTAGGACTGCTTTAGTCTTAGTAATAGAAGGTTGTTTCCGTTGTGTAATTTTGATATTAGGTCTACCAGGAAAGACGTATAGGTTGTCCAAAAGATAGATGTTGCAGTAGCAGAAGTTCCTGCTACGGGACTGTTGGTTACAGGTGGAGACGGTATTTCGTGTAGGAGTAGCCTGATTCATTGTATTAGCTTCACGAATCTGTTTCAGATTTTAGTTTTAGAATCAATGGTGGTGTCTTCTTCTTAGGACTCTTCTTCTTAGGACTCTTCTTCTCTTAAGACTCTTCTTCTTTTTTAGGGCTCTGCTTTCTCTGCTTAGGAGGAGGGGGTGTTTTTTTTTCTTTTTAGGTGCAGAGTTCTTCTTGGACGACTAGCCCACTGTAACAGGGATCGAATGATTACCCCACCTAAGAACCCTGCCCCTCC
The DNA here is from genome assembly GCA_030159075.1 of Atrina japonica. Taxonomy (NCBI): domain Eukaryota; kingdom Metazoa; phylum Mollusca; class Bivalvia; order Pterioida; family Pinnidae; genus Atrina; species Atrina japonica. Next base: position 799,378 of record BROG01000231.1, on the reverse strand, counting down.
TCGTTTTAAGATAGCAGTTTTCTTATCTTCTTCATCAGCTTTTGGGTCAGCAATGATTTTTAAATGATCAGCATTTTCTCTGTATTAACGATGCTGTAGGTTTAGTCACTGGAATGGTACCAGACAGAAGATTTTTAGCTCCCATACCAAACCATTTCAATAAAGCGTCTCTACCTAATTCTAACAGTTCTTGACGTCTGACAGGATCTTTTTCTCCAATTGTAATTTTCTTAGAGTAGTCACCAGTTTACTGGTGGCTTTAGGTAAAGGATTCATGATTCTACGTTAACAGGAATACGAGAAATGACACCCTTAGAGAAAGTGACTGTCTACTTATAAGGTGTATACAACACTATTCCTCCTGTAAACCAAGGATGAAACAGATCTGATCTTAATCTTAGATTATCAGGGGTAGACGCATGTGAGATCAATCAAGAGATATACCATGAGGGACGATTTGTAGCATCGTGATAAGCATGGTTTAAACCTGGTAGGGTCTAATTTGATCGTGATAAGCTGGTCACTTGAGATTTATCTCTAGGATTCCTTAAACAGGACGAGATAATGAGCATTCAGACTTATGGTACGATATTGTTTAGCACGATTCAAACAAGTTTTGAGTGATGTAGATCACACTTGTGTTTCGATGATGAGCTTTACGTTGTAAACCATTCTACGATAGAATCGAGAGCTTTACTACCCATCATTATCATCAAAAGACAAGTAGGTGACGACGAGTTGGATCAGAAAACTAAGACTTCGTCATCTCAGGTATATTTTGAACGAAGTGATACTTGATGTTCCCGTTGTAAGATTTCATAAGCAGGTTGCCATTCACGATAACACCATACAATTTTGTCGGGAGGGGAATGAATCCATTGATCCTTCCATTCTATCAACTGTTTTACAAATACAGTTTTCCCTGATTTGGTAGGTCCCGCCACAACCATGGTAAATTCATGCTTTAATTGTTTAAATATATATAATCGTATCGGGAGATATGGACTGATAGTAGGCCATTTTAATACTAGTCAATGAAAACTGAGAGATGTAGTATTATATACATAGTCACTTCAGTCATGTATGTATTATATACAATAGTCACTTGAGTAGTGTATCATTCTAAGGTATAAGACAAAACGTTCCGAGTAGTCAGTAGTAGTAGTTGTAGGAGTCATGAAAACAACTCATACTCCGAATAGACCTCTGACGTCATGATTGCGTGCGCGTTCATAGTCTCTATATAAACATGACATTTGGTGTGACTCGGTATCAGTTCATCATCACCATGGACAGGTTTGGAGATATTCCAAAGTGAAACAGATTTCATTAGAGGAATTCACAGGTGTTCGTCGCAGCCGAAACGCAAAGTGACAGTAGTACGACCTACTCCCCGTCGGCCATCATTTTTAGACCGTCCGCCGCCACCGCCACCTTGCAGTTCTAGGGTACCACCCCCTAGACCTCCTGCACCCAGGGCTGTACCATCAGCACCTCCACTGACTGAGCTGCAGTATACCATTGGCTCAGGCAGATTTGAGACTTCTGAGGCTGCCAGGAGCAGGAAATTAGACGACTGATAAAGGAAAAAGAAGTGCAAGTCAGTCAGTTGCGACGTCTGATGGACGGGGAATAGGGTTTTTTAAACCCGAAAAAACAAACGGCCCTTTTCAGGGCCACCTAACTTACACGAAAAGAAACCTTAACTGAAACTATGCAGTTTTTGTGTTTGTGTTTATACTATAGTGGTTAAGTCTAGTAGTAAGTAAGTTAATTCTTTTTACTTGATTGAACAAATTTTATGAGATAGAAATCAATTCTAAAAATAGTAACATTAAACACTTTGAGAAAAAGTTTAGTTAGAGATAAAAAATTCAAAACGAGGGCAATTCTAAAAAAATAGTAACATTAAACACTTGAGAATAACTTCAGTTAGACTACTGAGAGCTCATTTGGCAGCCGAAGCTCGAAGAGTCAACATCGTCAGAAAAACTCTCTCTGGGTGAGTGTTTAATTTTTTATTTTTATATACAGTAGTACAAGAAATATAAAAACTTGTTGAAACGACTGTAATGGTGAACAACTTCATACTTTACACTTTACTACTTGTGTCACTTTGTCACTTCGTGTCACTCGTTGAGACTTCATAACTAAGAAACGGTACACACGTTGCAAACTTTGAGAACGACACAAACTACTTGTGTCACTTTGTCACTTGTGTCACTTTGAGACTTCATAACTTAGAACGTTGCACACGTTGCAAACTTTGAAACATGAGAACGGTACACACTTGATCACTTTGACAAACTTTGAGAACGACACAAACACTTGATCACTTTGACAAAACTTTGAAACATGAGAACGGTACACACTTGATCACTTTTGACAAACTTTGAGTACGTTACACACTTTCATGTTCTATGGTTCTCACTCCAGCCGTGAGATTAGTCAGTCCCATGATTCCATACCCAAGATGGCTACCCTTCCTATACTTTCTATTTCACTACCCACCCACCCTCCCTCTCTGGTTAAGTGTATTACACCCCATATAGGAGTCATCGCCCCTTTTGTTCCACCCCTATAGTCTATACAGAGTAATCGCCCTTTGTTTCATGTATACAGTCTATACAGAGTGATCTCCCTTTGCCCCATCTCTATAGTCTATACAGAGTAATCTCCCTTTGTTTCACCTATAAAGTCTATACAGAGTAATCTCCCTTTGTTTCACCTATACAGTCTATACAGAGTGATCTCCCTTTAGTCCTACTCATACAAGCTATACAGAGTAATCTCCCTTTGTTTCACCTGTAAAGTCTTATACAGAGTGATCTCCCTTTGTACACTATACTCGTCACTCTACAAGCCTTAGTACAAGTCTTAGTTCAAGCTTGAATCGAGCTCGGCCTAATCGCTTCTCGCGCATGCGCATGATACACAACTCTTAACGACGGTGGCGCCACCAACTACTAGGTTTCACCGACGGTAGCGCCACCAACTGCTAGTTTCACAAACTGGAAAAACCCAAAGTTTCGGTTCTAAAAATAGATTTCACTCTCAGCTCAAAACTGGGAAACCCCAAAGTTTCGGTTTCTAAAAATAGATTCACTCTCAGCTCAAAACTGGAAAAACCCATTTCTCTCTCTTCCCGTTGACTTCTCGGGGAACTCACGTGACCTCTTGTGACTTCTCGTGACCCCATCATCTTGTAAACGAAGGCTTTCATTGGCTCCTTAACCAAAATGGCCGCCCCCGCAACCTTCCACTTCCGGTTCATAGACACGCCTCCAAGCTCAACGATTGGCTCTTTTCCTTATTGCCATGACAAACATGACTCACTTCCGGTATGACCTCACTTCGGTATGACCTCACTTCCGGTATTATGACACACTTCCGGTTGTGACGTCACAGGCGGCTCTCCGGTGCGCATTTGAATTGATTGACAATCAGAAGCCAGTATTCTGATGACGTCATCAACAGCGCCACTGGTGGCGCCCCCTAGCGGCAAAATTCAAATGGCGCACCGGAGAGCTGCCTATAACTACTGGGGTGGGGAAATTTTCCAATTTTTTTTTTTTTTTGTGAAAATGTTTTTGTCGGTTAAGATTGTTTTCAGGATTTCGAGTTAGAGGGAAAGAAGAGTATATAAATGTTGTCGTAGCGAGGCGCGAAATTTTGGCAGGCCCTAATTTAAGAGCTCTGGGAAGATTTTTTTTAGATTCTAGATGTGGTGATAATTTTTTTAAAAATGCATGTGAAAAAAGTGGGGACCGCCCCCCTGGTTCCTACGCCTATGAATAACACAAGGGAAAATCGTAAACTTCCAATGCAAATTTTGTTTGCAATGAATTTTCACATTATAATACATACTGAGAAAACGCAAACGAAAATATATTTACAGATTCTTAAATCCATAATATACAGACAAAGCCCGGTTGAATTCGGGATTTCGAGTTAGAGGGAAGAAAGAGTATATAGTTATTTACCTCCAAAGTGCAAAAGGTAAAATAAAACAGGAGGTTTGATTATAAAAACAAACAGTACAGAGCCATCGTACCAAAATTACATGAGTGGGAAAAGTTTATAAGGGTGTACATCATAGCGACCCCTTCCCCATGTATGCAGTTTTTGGTACGGTTGTCAACCCGCGCTTTAAGCAAATTTACAAACATAATTATCATAATACACATACATACCAATTAATGGATAATCAGGCTAGAGATTAGATCAGGTACCATGGAGGAGTAAGTATCCCCTGTTGAGCGTTACCTAATGTGGACTTTAAACGCGCTTAGAATTCATATCGTTTGAACAACAACATATTATCACTTTAAAATACATAGACTAAGTTAACTGCACTGGGGGTGTCCGGGTAGCACAGTGGTTACCACATTCGCTTCTCACCAGTGCGACCCAGGTTGAATCCTCGGATTGGACAGAGGAGTATGTGAAATGGGATGGCGGTTGCTAAGTCAGACATGTGCGTTTTCTACGGGTACTCCGGTTTACATTCATAGCAAGGACCCCATAACACCAAAACAGAGCCATCGAGGGACATTTATATAAGTTGTTTAAACTTGTTTGTTCATCGTTGTGAAATAAATAAGTTTAAACTAGGTTTACCAAAGTTAATTAATTACTCAAAATGTCAAAAATCACAAGTCATCACATTACCATTAAGTTTCGTTGTCAATTTTCCATCGTTGTGTACAATTGTCAATATCTATTCTAGTTGAAAACACGTGCATTTACTTGTATGTATTTCGAAACACCTGAACTCAACTCTGGTTTGCCAAATATCACTGTATAGCTCTATACTTTGGCATCCGCCAGGTTACAGACATAATGTAGCATATTTCAATTAGAAGAATTATTTATGTCATGGTCAAGTACCCTGCTGTCAACCCCTGTTTTTAAACTTTCGATCATAAATTCAAGAATTCAGTGAAAATATAGTGTTAGATATTTTGTATACATTCACCTAAATATGCAGTTCTATGTAATCTATAGGCCTAAGTAGATCGATATCGCTGGTATAACGGGAGGGTCTGGGTATGTTCCTTTTGACTTTTTTGATAAAAAACAGATTTTTTTTTTATACATACATTTTAGCTTGATAGGGTTAATGTCTGTTTTATTTGTTTGTTTGTTCATTTGTTAATTTATCTTATTCATACTTGATAGACTGGTTCTCAAATGTTGATTTTCTCTATAATGAGCATTAAATATGTCTTTCCATTACCGCTTTTAACCCGATGTATCGATTATAAAGAAATGCGAAATCATAAAAAATAAGGTGTCTCGGATGTCTGGATTTGGGCTTTATTTAGTTCGTACACTGATATAGGCGGGTTGACTTACTTGCTCAGACGCCAATGCATATTGATTTAGTAAAAACACGCGAGATCTCGCGGTAATGTAGGAAGGTCACGTGAAAACCTCTGTTCAAGAGGCAAAATGGCGGTCGTACCCGTAGTAAGACCTCCAATGAATGGTGACATCCCTGCTGGACCGCCCAGAGATGGTGCTTTTGATTTGGGAAATCTGCAGGACCAGGTAAAGATAATAAACTTTTCAATGAAAGTGCGTAAATCACTCGAAGATGGCCCTGATAAATCTGATCACGTAATGTCTCCAGTAGGTAGCTAACCTAAAACACACAAACAGCTGATGAACATGGAAATTAGGAAACAATAGATATTGGAATTTTGATTGTTTACATGCAAAATAGTTTGATTACATAGACGCATGATAATTAAGTACATATCAAAGTTGTATTTAGTATTGCGTTTAACCATAAATTCTCATCGTTAAGCCCAAGATCCAGTCTGTGTACAAATATTCTCTTCAGACTCTTGTCTGTCAATAAAAATTCACAAATCATAATAAAACCCGGTATTGTCAACAGTCACTTTGTATTGTAACTGTTTTGTCAGATATCTCATTGTTTCAGAATATATATACCTGCTATAATCCTGAGACCATAATTGCATACATATTGATAAAACTATAGGCTAAATAAAACACGAGTATGGTCCATACTATGGATAGACATTGATTCCAATGACATTTAACTCGGTACGACGAATTACCGAATTGGCACATATTTACCGAATCAGCACCTTATTTTATCGAATCGGTGTTTGTTATTATTTCGTATTTTTCAGTAAATTGTGTTATTATAATGATACTAAAATTCATTCGAAAGTATTATTTTGACTTTAATTGAAAAATATGCTCACTTTGTTTACAGGGCCGTTTATAAATCTCCGACTCGTTTCAAAGCTATGGCCTACCAATTTTGCACAATTGCAATACAATACAATGAAATAAAAAGAGTATTCACCCTCTCTCTCTCTCTCTCTCTCTCTCTCTCTCTCTCTCTCTCTCTCTCTCTCTCTCTCTCTCTCTCTCTCTCAATTTATCTCTTATATTTTCTCATGGACATTGATTCTGTTGCCACTTTATTCATGTTTTTGTTTGTGTAATATTTTTGTTGGATAATCAGTTGGAGTGATTGAGTACTGAAGTGCCTTTAGGTTTGTATGCTAAATGAATAAATATTCAATTTACCTTGGCAATAACATCATTTATTCATTAGATACATAATTCCATAACATACAATACCAAAATCACAGATATACTGGCCATACAGTACATGGACAAAGCCCCTGTCAGCATTACGCTTTTAAGTGAACATATTTCTCATTTAAAGTCAAAGTAATACTTTGAAATGAATTTTATTATTATTATAATAACACAATTTTCTGAAAAATACGAAATAATTACAAATATAAGTGCCGATTCGGTAAAATAAGATAATGATTTGGTAATTCGGGTGCTGATTCGGTAAATTTGTGCTGATTTGATAATTTCGTACCCCATTTAACTCATTATCCCCTGAAAAACAATGGACTCTGCTGTAAGTCAATGAATTTGACAAGTCAAAATGTCTCTGTAGGGGGTCATTAACCTTGACCTTGTTATCTGATACCCATAAGAGCATGTGATGGGACCTGTTTCTCCTTTTGAACACAGACAGTTATCGAGTTAGGCCTATGCCTAGACTATGACTATGTCACATCCTTTTGAGGGAGTAACCATGTTCAATGTGTTGCCCAATTTATATGATTGATTATGTCTTAATGTTTTGAAAACATTTGACATCCCATGGAAAAACTGTATAAGTTTTTCATGTGACAATGCATAGTCATGACAGGAAAGCAAAAGGGTGTGGCAAGTATTTCTACACAAATGTATGTGTTCAATTAATTAAAATATTGCACATTTAGGATTAGCTCTATTTGTCTCAGATTGTGAATTTTTTACGTATTATTTTGCATTTTCCGTCAGCCTCAGGGGGTGTTGCCCCCCCCCCCACACACACACACACAGGCTCTGTCCGTGACCTGCCAAGGGACCTAAGTCAGTCCCCTGGACAATTCATTTCCCATTCATAATTTGCAGTGTTGGCAGCTACATGTATGCTCTCAAAACTAATGTAATTTTCGGGTTTCACAAAGAGAAATATTATTTTGAAAAATGGCTGTTAATAAAAAAAAAAAAAACACACACACACACACAAGGAAACAGAATAACTGATTTTTTGTTTCTTTAAATAAAAATCAACAAACTGACTGTTACTACCAGGCCTGAACCTTAACATTTTGAACAAAGTGCTACTGAAATTTTGTTTGGCCACCATAAAAATCTGGTTGATCGCAAAGAAAAAACAACATTTTATTAAATTTTGTAATTCATTAATTTTTTGTTATAATGATAGATACCTGATAATATGTTGCATACTTGCCAAGTCTCCCTTATAAATAGGGAGACTCCCTACTTTTTTGTAAAATTTTGATAATTTCTTCAAGACAAATGCATATCTCCCCCCATGCACTTAAAATTTCCTTATTAATTCTTATTAAAATTTAGTATCTCCCCCATGAGATTGAAAAATCTCCCCCATGAAAATTTTTCAAGGTTGGCAAGTGTGATGTTGTCTCTGAATGATGTATGTACATTTAAATTAATTGTTAATGCATCATTATTATTATTATTATTGTCTGTCAGTACAAAAGTAAGTATAAATTTCACTTTTGTTAAATGGTTACAATAGCCATCCAATTTTATGTATTCCATTAAAACTTCTTTACAGTAATTGCTCTTACTTTTATTATTCACCTACAATTTTCATTTTTACAACTTTCATGCTATGTATAGTGTTTTCCTCATTTTAACTAATCCTGAAATTCAGTTCCATTCCGTATTGGTTCTTTTCTTGCAAACCCAACATCCATTTCCTGTCTCCATTAAGTGCAAGTAATAGTGGTCAATACACGATGTGTTCTTTGATATTTTCCGCCATGAGGTATAAAAGACCAACGTGTTTAATTGTCAATAAAATAATTGTTTTATTTTCTAATTGGTTTTTAGAAATGCATTTAGAACTACAAGTACAAATGATAAACTTTTATCTAAATTCTTTGCGTGAAGAATACACTAACTGGTGTCTAGATACATGGTCAAGATTCTGGTATGATAATAAACTTTTAACACTCGCCAGCTGAGCGACAATAATGACTATTTTATGTCGCCCAGCACAATTTTTACTCGCATTGGCGACTGGGTGACCGCTAATCTGATACCCTGCATTTAAAGGTTGTTCAGTATAATTTTCCCAAAATTTACCAAACGTGTTAATGTCTTAATGTATTGAAATTTTCTGAAATAAGAAAGTAGTGGCATTGTCAACAAGGCTGACAAAAATGCTGAAAAATGATTATTACTCTAGAAAGAAAATCCAAAATAGAGTAAGCCTATATGGAATTGGTACAGATCATTAATATGTTTTTATTTCATGGTCAAGCTTTTCACCATCAGCAGAAATTGTCACAGGTCAAACTCTTATTCTTAATTAGATGAGATAGAGTTACAATATGAATGTTTACTGTTTATCAGCAATAGATTGTACATATATATGAAACTCTTACAATGTATGTGTGGAGGTATGAAAATAAAGGAGTTGTCTTAATGACTTATTTGGCCTAACAACTCATTAGAATTTACCAATATTTTTTCTCAAATATTTGATCTTTATTTAAAATATTAAAAATTAACAAAAATAAATGTTACCGACAATGAAATACATGATTATGACTTTTAAATCAGTAATTTGAACACAGTGACCTACAGTTTGCCCTAATATAACAACCGAAAACCAATGCACAACCTGAAAGATTGTTCACTGCTTAATTCCAACCCTGCAAAGGGGTACATGCACCAATGAATCCAAGAAAGAGAACCAGGCTGTACATACATCTATAGTACATGTATGAGATTTACATCCAAAGAGAACCAGGCTGTACATACATCTATAGTACATGTATGAGATTTACATCCAAAGATATCTTCAGATAGTTTATCTAGACTTAAAATTTCATGTGATTTGTTTTTGGTGGTGCAATCCTATGATCATAGCCGTGTTGTCTGGAATAATCCCTCTTTAGCTCACCTGGCCCAAATCAATACATCTTATTACATATCAAAGTTACCACCCTTTGATCACTCTTTTGACCCAAAGAACAAAAATACCTCAAGATTATTTATCTCACGAGATCTCACAAGATTACAGGGACAACACGATTATGTATAAATAAAAACAAATTAGCTTGATATATTGAAATGGATGTCATATGTACCTGTGAAAGACTGCATCATAGTAGACTGCATCTCAGATAGCAGAAAAAAAAACAGATATTCAATTTTACCATTTGCCAAAGGTTGGCAATAGTCAGAAAAAAGTGGCTTGATTTAGTAAGACGAGAAGGATTTAAAATAAATACTGTGTCAGCCACTCAACATTGGGCAAATTTAATGCATTGACAATCTTGCATAGGTCAACAAGTCCCATCTTTTTTCTTGTTAGAATGTTGGATTCCTTTGGACTTCAATATTTACCCTAACTAATCACATTGTAAACTACAGTCATTTGTATTTACTGCCATGTTGAAGTTCATTTGTTTACATGTTGTCACAGAGACACTACTAAAAGCACCTTTAATATGAAGAGTTCCACTAATGGAAATAAGACATATTGTTCCAATTTAACCAAACTTGGTGGGAAGTCAGAATTATTCCCACATAATGCAAAAGAAAAAGGGACTAGTACCCATAGGGGCTTCAAAAAGTTCAATATTTGGTACAAATCTAAATCTCTTCTCATAAACCAAATTCATTTTGCTTGATGTTAAGTCATTATAAATTTAATATAATTTGTGACTAAAACAAAATCTGTTCATCTGTTTTATAAGTTGTACTTAGTTGCCTTCCATCACTCTTTTGGCTCCTTTTCTATTCAGTGAAACTTGTATATAATGACCTCCTTAGGGACCCAAGAAAACCAGTGTTTGTAGGGAGGTGGTCTTTACATAGAGATTGATTTGTACACAAATGGTACTAAAAAAAACAGCTACAAACAGCAAAAAATGGTCTTTGTGACCAGATGGTCTTTATACACAGGTGGTTGCTAAAGCAGGCTTTACTGTAGTTCAAATATGGCCACTACTCTCCCACAACATATGTTGTGATGTCACGACTCTTAATTAGTTTTTACCAGAAATGATGTTCAGGGTTCGAAAAATTCACTAAGCTGCTCGCATTGGTGAGTAAGAAATCATTTTAGGTGAGTACATTTAATTAATGAACTTGCCTGTGTGGTGAGTGCTGACACCATACAATTTCCAAAGTGATTCATTTCTTTCTATTTTTAGTCCAAAATACATTACAAAAAACAGTTACATGTAGAAACTTAAATAATTATTTTATTGACAATTTAACACTTAAGTCTTTAACTCATAGCCTAAAATGTCACAGAACACACATCATGTGTTGACTGCTGATATTTGCAGTTTATGGAGGAAGTGGAAGTTTGATGTGTAGTAAGTGAACAGAAACCGAACAGACCTGAATTTCAAGATTTGGTAAAATGATCACAATACTATATATTTGTATAAAAATTGTAAAATTTGAAATAAATATAAGTGATATATAAAAGTAAAAATGTTTACTGTAAATGAAAGTTTTAATGAAATACATAGAAATGGATAGCTATTGTTTTCATTTACGAATAGTGTAATTTATATTGATTACAATAGAAACATCATAAAATAGCAATAATAATAATTGATAATAGCAATAATAATGATACATTTACAGTTCATTTAGATGTAATTACATCATTCAGAGACAAAATATATTGCATATATATTTATGTTTTAAAATGATAAGCAATTAAAAAACACAAAATTAAATAGAATATTTTTTTCTTCACTTTCAAATTTCAAAATGTTTTGTACAAGTAGGCTTATATAGGTTAATAAATTGCAAGCACATGCCATTAAATCATGTTTTGGAATCAAATCACAAGAATAATTGGACATAGAATGACAAAACCGCAGTGGCATAAATTATAATTTTCAGTCTTGTATAATTATCATGTTCCCACCTTTTGGAAAAACCCCTATTAAGTAAAGAGGGAGAACATGATAATATTATCAGATATTGCTATGAATGATTAATATATCTTATAAATGTTCTTGGTCTAGTATTATATATGTCGAATTGCCTATATACTCTGTGTAAAAAATCCCTCATGATTAGGATTGGGGTTAATGAAATCTATAGTAAGTTACATCAGCACCTGGTGAAATCGACACCTAGTCATTTCGCCTAACTTCAGTGGTGCTGATATGAACATTTTAAAATTGGGAAATAAATATTAAAAATTGCTGAAATAAATAATACCAAGTGCCAAAATGAATGTTTCCAAGTGCCGATCTAACCACACTAAGTGCCGATCTAACCACACTAAGTGCCGAATTGAAAATTTTCAAAATGATGAAATCATGTGGTGTTGATTCGATTTGCACCCTGTGTACTATTGTTTATACTTGTTACGACATAACAGGTGCTTATATCCAAAACTGGAATATACACGTACATTTTGTATTTCAATATAACAGATAATAATAGTTCTTTAGATTTGCCTCTAGTCATCACTGTCCGGGTCCAGATATACCGAACTGTCACTATTGGATTCACTTTCTGAATCGCGCCGTTCTCTCTTTGAACGCCAAAAACATATACTGATTATAGGGTTCGAGTGAAGCATCACATGTCGAAAGTGTGCATTTGATATCTTCTATGACCCTGTCAGGGTCCATTTCCTGTTGGAATCTATGAAATCTCATATAGGTCTACCACTATATATGATTTTTTTCTATGTAGTCAGTGACATCATCACAAGGGGAGGTAATCAGGTTACTGTTACTACAATTCTAAATGCAAATTTTCTATATCAAAATTATCACATCGGGGAGAGGTTTGAAGTGGTAATACTTTGCCATTATCATTTTTTAAATGTATACAACCAAATTATAGAAGAAAAAGTATTTGATAATTTTTGGTGACACTTCACCTTTAATGAGAATTAAAAAAAACCAACATTCTAATTATACTTCAAGTGGTCACTTCAAATGACCTATATGTAGGGTTTAGTTTTATACAAAAGACTTTTTAATTCAAAACATTTATACTGATACACATGTATTTGTATTTGCTTAAAATTTGTTGTAACACATGCAGTTTTATGTTAGAATTTGACTACATTGAATCAGAAACAATTATTTATGATTGTAAGCATGTTTCATCAAGCATCGTAAAGATGAATTAAAAATTATGTCGTATAGCCAGTTATATTGATATTATACATTGTACATGCATATTCACACATCATATTTTCTGAGACTTGGATAGATAATAAGGATATACAGCATCTACTATACTAACTAGGATAATTATTACAAATGTTATACATTTACATAATTTTATGCATAATTTTAGTAGAGTGTAAATGTATAATAGTACATGTATGTAAAAAATATATGAATCCTACATCTCAGGTAAGACCAGGATTTCTGTTAAACATATTAGGTTTGCAGTGTAGTCTAATGTACAAATTAATGTACACGTAATCAAACAATAGCTGTGCCTCTTGATTCTCTATAAGTTAATAACTGGGTCTCCTTTCAAAGCTAAACATTTTAACCAATAAAAACACAAATGCCCCCAATCCCAATTGTATCACAATCCAAACTTTTTAAAATATTTCAATGTCCTACATTTTGACCCCACCCTAAGGGAGATGTGATGTTGGTGAGGTGTGAATAACCCTTAGATGAACTTACAGTCTTAAGTTTGGTTACTATATCACAATCAAAACGTGAAAAATTGCACTTTATATGTAAGTGAGACAGACACACACACACGTGCACACAAACTGACAGATGGAGGATCGAAACACTAGATGCCCCTTGCCGACCTTTCAGGTCGGGGGCATAAAAAGTGGACAGAGTACACAGTAAGTAGAGCGCCAGATCTTTGATATTAAGGTCCTAGGTTTGATCCCTGATTATGCCAAATTTTCAGAAGTGATTTTTCATCTCCTGCTCAGCTGTATGTATGCCTTCATGGAAGGTACAATATGTAAATGGTCTAGGATGTGCAGTTTGATATCTTCATAGGATTGTATGAAAAGCTGTTTTCTTGCTTCACTTGTTGATACATTTATATTTTTATAATGATATATATATATATATATATATATATATATATATATATATATATATATATATATACATTTGTATATATCAGAAGTCTATTTCTCTAGAAGTATGCAATACCTATCATAGATAAAACATGATATAAGCCCGTCTCATCGCTTGTGATTAACATTCATGACAAACATGGCTAAGTTTTTGGTGGTGTTAGCAGCATGTTATGAGGGATCAGTCATTAATTTTGCTTTGACAGATATTTGTTTACAAGATGCTGTCAACCTGGCTAGAGACTGTGATTACTGAGATGGGAAAGAAGTCGCACATGAATGATATTGCTGATAAACGCTCTTCATCATGTTTTGACTGCTATGGGACTAATATGTGATATCTCGATCAATTTCATGGCCAAATAGATGACGTATGCAGTCTGATTCAACATGTCTAACTGTAATGTGACATGGGGCTGTGCAGGGGGCACTGCATCCTTTGACCTTACCGGATCACCTGCAGAAGGGTACTGATCATGTCTAATGGCCCTTATAGTTTCATAGTTTTAGACTTCTGATATATAAATATATATGTGGTTGTAGTCAGCACACAATAGTCATGTAAGTACATCTGTATGTGTTTTTGTTTTATTTTTTAGATTCAGAATATTCAGAAAGTGATCAGACTAACAAAAGATAACCTTGAAGCTTTAAACAGAAAATTTGGAAAAGAGCAGCACCCAAATCCCATGTACTTAGAGGTAAGAATGTGACAGGACCCAAATTCCATGTACTTAGAAGTAAGAATATGACAGGACCCAAATCCCATGTACTTGGAGGTAAGAATATGACAGAACCCAAATCCCATGTACTTGGAGGAAAGAATATGACAGGACCCAAATTCCATGTTCTTAGAGGTAAGAATATGACAACACCAAAATCCCATGTACTTAGAGGAAAGAATATGACAGGACCCGAATTACATGTACTTAGAGGTAAGAATATGACAACACATGTTCTTAGAGGTAAGAATATGACATCACCCAAATCCCATGTACTTAGAGGTAAGAATATGACAAGACCCAACTCCCATGTACTTAGAGGTAAGAATATGACAACACATGTACTTAGAGATAAGAATATGACAGCACCCAAATCCCTTGTACTTAGAGGTAAGAATATGACAGCACTTAAATCCCATGTACTTAGAGGTAAAAATATGACAACACCCAAATCCCATGTACTTAGAGGTAAGAATATGACAGCACCCAAATCCCATGTACTTAGAGGTAAGAATATGACAGCACTCAAATCCCATGTACTTAGAGGTAAGAATATGACAACACATGTACTTAGAGGTGAGAATATGACAGTACCCAAATGCCATGTACTTAGAGGTAAGAATAAGACAACACCAAAATCCCATGTACTTAGAGGTAAGAATATAACAACACCCAAATTACATGTATTCGGAGGTAAGTATATGACAACACATGTTCTTAAAGATAAGAATATGATAACACATGTACCCAGAGGTAAATATATGACAACACCCAGATCACATGTACTCAGAGGTAAGTAAATTACAAAGTAGCACCCAAATCTCAGTTACTTAGAGGTAAATAAGTTACAAAGCACCAAAAGTGCTTATACTAAGAGCTAGAAATATTTCAAGGCAGCACTCAAATCCATTGAGCTTGGAAAAAGAATACCATATAATAGACCCATGGCTTCTAACTGCCTAGTCTAAAAGATCAGCTTCCTGCTTTCAAGCTGTTAAAGTTGTGATTTGATCTAATAAGACTACAGTATATCACTATCAGTAGATATACATGTATGTCACCTTTAAAATTTATTTGCTTTTTAATGACCACCTTTTATTCTGAATTATAAGTATTAATACATGCAAATATAGAATATTGATAATTTAGAGACTGAAAAAGACATTTTTTGCTCATACTGTGTTGTAATTTGATTTACTTTTTATTTTATCTCACTAGTTTTTAGCTCACCTGAGCCAGAGGCTCAAGTGAGCAATTGTGATCACTCCCCATCTGGCATCCGGCCGTAAACTTTTCATATTTTCGACTTCTTCTCTGAACCAATGAAGGAATTTTGATGAAACTTTACAGGAAGCAAGTGCTCAAGGTCCTTTACCAAGTTTGTAGTTTTCAGCCAGATTGGCTTAGGGTGGATCCGGGGCATAGCAGAATAGGTCCCATAAGGTACCCTCTTTAAAAATCTTTCTTCTCCAGAACCACTACATGAATTGAAAAACAGATTGTTTCTAAATGATCTACAAGGATGTATGATTCAAGTTTGTATTTTTCATAGAAATAGGAATATTAATTTTTGATACGTTTTTGAGGTCTTTTCAGACTCATTTTCCTTAATTTTTGCATGATCTTAATTATCTCCCCTTGCATTCACTTTGATGCATTCATTTTATGTGTTTTACTTGTAATTAGGCGAAGACATGTTTTTGTGCAAGAATTTTGCTGAAATTTGATTTCTAGAATTTTTGATGAATTTCTTAAAACAACAATATCTATGTTTCTTGGCCAGATCAGCCTACATGTACATATTCTTCTTGGTCTTCTTTCCACATTTGTAGATGAATCTCAGGTGAGTGATTGAGGCCCTCTTGGGCTTCTTGTTAAAAAATATTTTGTTTAGAATTGAAGTAGTTGCAATCCTAGTGTTATATTGCGAGTATAACAAATCAATTTCAGTACTTCAGTTTCTATCATTTTGCTTAACTTTTGATACATATTCAGTTCTGTAGAAATTGGGTTTCTTTCCTTCCATTTGTTGTTTTGACTTTTTTTTCTAAAAAGTATCTTTAATAATTTACAGGAATATGATGCTCTTACAACAAAAATACATGAACTACAGATGAAAGAAAATCAGCTTCTGGAACAGATGCCAGAGTTAGAGAAAGAGGAAAGCCCTCCCCAGACACCTGACATTCCACCCCCTCAAGTTTCTGCACCTAATCCAGAATTACCCCAGTCTAGCCCTAAACCAACTCATGAAATCTTCAAAGCATATCTCCCAAATGAACAGTTTTCATTGGTAAGCTGTAGAATTGCTTTCATTTTAGCTCACCTGTCCTCCATAGATTGAAAGGGGGACTTATGCTGTAATCTTGGCATCAGTGTCTGAATAACAAAGTGGTTGATGTCATGTTGACATGCTTCTAATGCTTATACATCAACCAAAATTGCATGGATGGTGAATTTAATGTTTCTTTACACATGTTATTCTTCAGATGCTGGATTAAACCTGTTTTTGTTAATTTTTGTTGTTGTTGCTGCAAAGATGACCCTTTTCTAGACTTGGTCTACAGTGGAAAATGTATATAAAGACCCCCATAGGGACACAACAAAGCTAGTCTTTATAGGGAGGTGGTCCATATATAGAGGTTGATTTGTACACAAATGGTACTATTCGGGACAGAAAAAATGGCCTTTATGACCAAGTGGTCTTTATACACAGGTGGTTGTTAAAGCAGTTTTTGCTATATTTTCAATGCTGTTGAAAAGAAGATTTTTTTTAGGTTGGGTAATTTGGGATGTAAAATATATTGATATGAGGTCAGCTAAATGTACTCTTTGATTACCCTGTGTATTGTTGATAGCAGTTTCACTGCCATACACTCTCAGATTTCAGAAATTAGTTCATATCTCAACTTGCCAATAGAAGTCAGACATTATAGAGAATTGTTTCTTTCTTCTTTGGCCAAGTCTTTGTCATATGACCTAGGTAGATGTTTTGTCTTCCTTAAGTTTTGAAAACTTTCAGGCAAAATTGTATACAGTAAAACCTGTGTTTAGCAGACAGTTGCCGAACTTATCCAATTGTCTGTTATAGAGAGATGTCCACTGAATGAAGGATGACATTCACTGCTAAAACATTCATACATGAAATCAACACTATTGTTCTTGTAATCAACTGTTACGATGCAATGCAAGGAAATAAATATCAAGCAAAAACACAGAACAAAAGATTGTAGGAGTTTCTCAAGATAGAAGTCAGGACATACATAGTGAGAAATTGCCTGTGGCAATGGAAGTCAATCAAAAGAAGACTGTCCACTAATTCAAGGTTAAAAATACAGAAATTATGCATATTTGAGCCAACAAATTTGTTCCTTGTTCGGGTAAAGGAAGTGTCTGTTTATTTAAAACAGACACTAGCAGTCTTATATAACATGTTAATCGTGACTTAATCAAACTGTCCGATATCAGAGGGTGTCTGCTGATTCAAGGTGTCCATTATATTTCCTGTACTTTGGAATTAAAAATGTGATTACAGATCATATTGTTATTGAGACAATTGCATCTTTGATTCGCACCATTCCTTGTTTGTTTTTTAATCTATATCCATGTATCTGTCAACATTTCATTGTTGTTCTAGTGGTTTATACAGAATTTTGGTTTCTATTGCAGGTACGGATAGAACCAGGGAAGGTTTTGAAGGATGGGTTGAAGAAAACAATGTCACGACGGAACTTAGAGCCAGAACATTGTGAAGTTTTTGATAATAAAACAAAGTAAGTTGTTGGTAACAAAAACATGTATGTTAATTTCATTATTTTTTTGTTTTATCTTTCAGTATTTTAAAAAGTTAGTATAAACCTTTATTAGGCGACCTGAGCCAGGTGATGGCTAAAGCCCAATGGGCCTCTTGAATCAAATAAGATACAGAACTAGTTTGATCATCGCTGATTTTAAGCTGGCCAGGACAAAATGTCTGGAGACCCTGGCAGCGTTGGTATCAACTGGTGCTAAAACGATGGTAGCCTACTAAAATAATCGGAGTAATAAGCCTATTTTACTGTACATTATTAAATATGAGCGATTAAAAAGGTTACAAGTTGCATTTTATCATATTTAACATCAATTATATTACTCGTGTGTACTGATTATGTATACATACATCGCTATTATGTTACCTGTCAAATCATCATTAAATTCTTTATCCTGTTAACACAAGCAACCTCAATCCTTGTCTTATCCTTACATTGGCCTAAATTATTATGTAGCTGCAATTGTCAAACAATTAAATACTCAAGGTTGAGTGTTAATTAATTTATGTAAAACTTTTTCCAAAACTTTCCCAACTTCAAAGACTGCCACGCAATCCTTATCAGTTGAAGGTCACGTTCCAGTGAACACAGCTTGTAGTGTCCTGAAAGTCTGAATGAAGACTTCAACTTCACAGTGGGGTACCAAGATATGGGAATCATTCAAAAGTATAAACTGTCCGGTATAAATATAATGTAAACAATGTATTTTTATTACGCAGTTTCTGACACAATCTTGAATACCTATGATATTGTAACTTGAAAGATCATTATTTTGTCACTTGATTATGAACACAGTGCATTACGCACACACGAGGTCATATTTAATTGTTTTATTAAGTGTTTGGAGTAGGTCCCTAGATTATCCAGTGAAAAATGTTGAATTACCATGTTAAAATGAGGTATTGCAGATACAAGTTAAATATTTCACTAAGATAAGTGGATGCAGTGAAAAGGTCGAGGTCACAACTTTGGAGAAAAAAATATCGACCTATAGGCCGTAAAATACGGTAGTTTTTAAAAACTTTGTTCTTGGGTATATCTTTAAGAATACTAAGTAGAGTTTTAAAATTTGACATCTACAATCTTTATGGTCAGCTCTTTCAGTTGGTACCTCATGATTTTGATAATGCCTTTGATCTACTTTTTAAAAACTTTTAACCTTGGCTATAACTTTTAGTATAAGGAGTAAAGAATTGATATTTGATGTATGCAATCATTATGATCAGTCATTTTAGGTGGTACCATAACCTTTGACCTTGTGACCTAGAAAATGCCATTGACATACTTTTTGAAAACATCCTTGGCTTTTGAAATATAAGAAGTTGAGCTTTGAGATGTACAATTGTTATGATCAGCCTTTTCAAATGGTACTATGACCTAGATAATGCCATTTGACCTGCTTCTTAAAATCAGTTATAATTGCATAAGTTGAGTCTTTGAGATACTGTCAGCATTGAGCTGTGTTGTCCTCCACCAACTCTTACATGTTATAATTGTCAGAGTTATGGGACTTTGCAATCTTTAGAAATGACTTACTTCTCAGGGCATTTGTGTTTCACAAACAAATCTTGTTTCATTTTAAGAATGCCAATTTCTTGGGATATTGACATGGCAAGTCTGGCAGGAAGGTCAATACGAGTTATTGAGAAATCAAAGAAGCAGTCCTTTGGCGGAAATTGGGCTTTCACCAATCATAATATAGTAAGTGTATTTTTTTCAGTTTCAGTTATTTCTTTTTCGAAGTAAAGCTGCGTTACAATTTCTGGTATTTTGGAGGCAAAAAATCGTATATGTTTACCTTTTGGGCATTATTATTTCAGTATATTCTGTACTAAATACATATAATGTCCTACTGATAACAAAGCATTGTTTTGTAATGAAGGGGTCATTTTAGCTACAAAACTTTGTTTGATTTAAGACAAAACCAGCATTCTTTTTTTCCAGTTTATAGTAAATTTACCAATACATATGTTTAGGTTTCAGAATCCCATTATGAGTGCAAGAAATATATATAAGTGCCAAATTCTTTTACTGATTCTTCAAATACAAAATTTTTTTTTTTTACTTATGATTCTTATTTCTCCTTGCTTCCAGGTCAGAAAAACATTTTTATTATTAACATTCTGTGATGGTTGCGGGAAATCCTTATTTCAAAGTTTGAGATGTCAAACCTGTGGTATACGATTTCACCAACGGTGTGCAGATAAAATCCAGCCATTTTGTTATCCCCCTGTAGATCTTCCAATTTCAATTCGACCGTAAGTATAATAGACTGTGTTGATCACTTAAATACTGTTAATAGTAAACTCTGAGTAAATTATCATCCTGAATTCATTTCATTTTAATGTTATAAAAACTGAATGACCAGAGTGGCACTCGGACCTAGGCCTCCCACAATCTGTGCTCTACCCATTGAGCTACCAGGACCATTGTACCCAGTCCCCATTACATTTGTCCTCCTTTTTTTAGATTTCAAAGCAAAGTGAAATTTCACACAATACAATGTGAGTTATTTACTTGGGTGAAGTGTACAGCCAGAATGAGATTTCAACCCAGGCGTCCTGCAATCTGTAGTTGCTCTACCCACAGAGCTATCTGGACCATTGTACCGAGTCCTCATTACATTTATCCTCCCGTATTTCGAGATTTCAAACCACAGTGAAATCTCGCAAAAACTAATAAATTGTGCATTGTTTATTTGGGCACCATTTGTAACAGGTGGGGCAAAGTGACCAGCCAATATTGGATTTGAACCCAGGCCTCTTGCAATCTGTAGCTGCTCTATCCACAGAGCTACCCAGACCATTGTAACCCAGTCTCCATTACATTTGTCCTCCCTTTTTTGAGATCTGAAACCAAAGTGAAATCTCACACAAAACTAACACACTGAGTTATTTATTTGGGTGAAGTGTACAGGCAGAATGGAATTTTGAACCCAGGGCTTTTGCAATCTGTGGCTGCTCTACCCACTAAACTTCTGGTCCAAATTACTGGCCCCTGTTGCATAAAAATTTAATCATTTATAGAAATTTTTTTTTTTTGTCACATGAGGCTGCCATATCTGTGAACACAGTATAGGCATAAATGTCACCAGATGAAATTAAAAAACTGTTGGCATCAAATTTGACAAAGCCTAATGCCATGCCATACACAGTTTGTGCTTCAATATTTTCTACAATGATAAATGACATCCATGCCCTTTGTGACTTGGGAAAAATGAATGTGTCTTAAATGAAAATTTCCTGATAGAATGATTTCCATAATATCTTAAACTGCTACCATGAAAATGTTTCATTCAGGAATACTAGTTTTCACTTTTAACACTGTTCTTTTATATTTCAATGTATGTGTGTGTGTGTATATATATATATATATATATATATATATATATATATATATTTATATATATATATATATATATATATATATATATATATATATATGTATATATATGAGAGAGAAACAGAGAATATATATATATACATATATGAATATAGATAGAAAGAGAGAGAGAGAGAGATTATATAATATTATTTGTAATGTTGAAGTGTTTATATATGCTTAGTGTTTATAAAGAATGGTTTTTGTGAGCTGTGGTTTTATCTTACATGTTTACCTGTACATGTGTTCAATAATAGTTTCTTTATTTTAAGTCCAACTTGCTGAAATTTGGTTTACGTTTAATTGTCAGTTGGCTTGCTGCATGTTTACTTTCTGTCAGATACTCAGGAACTTAATGTTTCACTACACAGATATAAAGGCACATGGTTTTCTTATTCCCATCACAATACACTTCCTTCTTCCAAATCTTTTAAACATCATACAAGTTAACAGCAATTTTAGGGCCAGTGATTTTCCGTGATCGCAGACAGAATCGCGGAATCGGCAATCTGAAAAATCTTTAAAAATTCCAACATGAGATAGAATTTATTAAATTGTGAACTAGTGTGCTATTTCTGTGTGTTATAAACTTCAAATCTTTGTTTATTTAAAATATTTCATCACATAATTTTACATCAATTAGATCTATTAGCCTACATTTACACATCGAAAGATAAAGGTTATGATTTCCATTGTCGTATTATCAGCATTATCAGTACTGACTGATATCTGCCGATCTGGTGTCTTCTAAAACAAAAATAGCTATAATTTGATATCTTGAATTAGGTTTTCATAATGTTTAGTTCAATTTCTGAATATATATACCAATTTTTATAATTTATAGTAAAATTTCACAATGTACAATCCATCCTAACTTTTTACGGCATACCGCTCGATTGACAGCCGGTTTTTGTTACCAACACAAACACGTGGTCACACCTTGACGATTTTGACAGCGAGCTATGATGGCTGAAGACAAATGTATGTAAAAAGAGGATACTTCCTCCCATTTAAAAAATAAATACATCAGCACTGGTCGATAGTTTTCATGGAATCTTTATGAAGATGGTGACATTTAATTTTGCAAAGTCTGTCAGCATAGTATAGATTACGCTAGTGTTGATACAAAAATTAAAAGACTAAAAATTAAATATATGTACATGTAGATCTACTTTATAAGTTTATTTAAAGTGAAAAAAACACAACATCAAATAAAACATCACAAACTTGTTTTAAGTTAGGTGATAAGCAAAAATAGGTAATAAGAAATTACCTGTACAATTTCCAACAAAACTTGTTACCTACATGTATATGAGTATAGGCCTACAGACTTGCAAATTATTTATCAAATATTTTAAACTCATAAAAACATACAGTGTTGCATATACATGTATATGTTTTATTTAATTCCCTATTTAAATCTATCATTAAATTGGTGTGTCAGAATATTGAAAGTATGAATAAGAGTCTGTATTGTTAAATATTTTTCATCTAAAGTATGTTTTTAGTTTTTTTTTCTTATGAAAACAGAAAAAAAACGGAATTTACCAAAATTGAAAACAGAATTGAAGCAAATCTGAAACGGAAAAGCACTGGCCCTACAATTTATTTAGGTGATTTTCAGAATATGTTGTCAAATGATTTATTTTGGGCATCTAAAGCTGTCACTGGATTTAGAATAACAGCTGATTAGAAAAAATTTTCCTTAAATAAAACTGCTTTGAAGGTCATTGTCAAATGTTAGTATAAACTCTAAAAGGATAACTTAGAATTAATATTTTTAGTACATTTTTTAAAAATATATCTCTGAAAGTTGGAAAAAATAAATGAATTTGTAAATTCCGAAGTATTGATAAGAAATATGAATATTACGAAGAAATTTTTATACTGAATGAAAATATTTTTGATAAAAATTTTGTCAGAGTTAGAAGACCAAGTCACAAATAGATAAGAAATGCATTTAAAAATCTGAAATACAATTATTTTATGGTATATAAAAGAAACATGTAATTTTGAAAGGTGAATAATGAATTTGCAGATCTCAGCGTTCAATCTGCCAACACCTTCTGAAACACAAGAATGTTTTTGATTTAATCTGTAGTACAATATTGAAATACACTTGATTTGATAATCTTTAAGTGTTTTTAGTAGATTTAGAAAAAATTCTACTAAATAAAGATGAAGCAGTGTAGTAGAAAGGTAGAACAGTTTCCTGTATCAGTTCGAGGGGAAACCAGTACATCAGTGTGTTTACAGCATGTCAGTACCAAATCTGGATAGTCTTTGCCATACAGACCTCTTGCAGCAGATACTATCTGTAATGTTAATACACTTATCATAGACGTCGTGAATGTGTTGCTATTGCAATAGATAAAGTTACGGTAGTGCAATGTTTGGACCAATATCGGTTATTGGGATATATCACACTGGTATATTGGATTGTGTAATACCAGCATTTCTTATTTTAGAAGCTCAAATAGAATGATTTTTGATACAGTTAAACATCACACTCTTTCAATTTGTTGCTTTTAATTGATGGAAATCACACAGAAAACATTCTAATGTAAAGTACTGGATACCAGCAAGTACGAGCCTGTCCAGAATTGATGGTTTTGTCACACGCTTAAAAAAAAGAACCATTTATGTGAAAATCGTCAGTCCTGAGTTTTGATAAAATGTTAATGTAATATACAGTAGAACTTGGATGAGTCGAATTTCTTGATGTTTCAAACTATTGACAAAGTCCCAGGTTTTTTTTTTTTTGTTATTTAATGCTACTTATAAACATTTTATAATTCGAACTTTTATTAGTCACATTTCTTGATGTTTCTTATAAATCTTTGGGCCCATTTCTATAAAAAAAAACACAAGAATTCCTACATTTAAGTCGAAGTCAAAATTTACATATGTACGAAATCGCCCCATGATAATTCTTCTCCCTGTCATAAACACTCAATGTTTTAATTTCACAAAAATTAAGGTAAATTTTGCACTTATAAATAATTATAAGGACCACATGTCTTAAATGGTTTCGATGCAGTCATATGCACCTTTTAGAACCTCTGAAACTTAAAAACGTATGGTTACCATCCATGAGTCGCAGTCTCAGTGTTTCAAACTTTACTAGGCGGTCACTTGAACTTCAACTCATTTAAGTTCTACTGTATTTAAAAATCAGAAAAAGAGTTCATCTAATACTTAACATTTTGGAACAGTTCCTCATGAAATCTGAAAACATTGTCAGTCAATGATTCAACATTTACATTTGTGATACAAACTTCCATAAGCAAGGCCGATCAAATCCAAATCGTGGTAGT
Source organism: Atrina japonica (assembly GCA_030159075.1). Lineage (NCBI taxonomy): Eukaryota > Metazoa > Mollusca > Bivalvia > Pterioida > Pinnidae > Atrina > Atrina japonica. The sequence continues at coordinate 774,486 of BROG01000231.1, read as the reverse complement.
GCCAAATTGCAAGGAAAAAAGCATTTGGGAAGAGAAGAAGAAGAGGTTTTTAGATGTATGTGTCATTTTGCAATAATTTCATATGAGAAAATGTACAACAGGGCAGATTAGAAAACAACAGTTAAGGCTCTTAAGCAAAGATCTATGCTATAAACATAAAAATTTAATTTCAAATTCTCCGAAAACAAATACACAAACTACCAGTGTGATTTATACATAATTTGACATGGCTTTGATCTTTGTTTTAAATTTTATCTATTTCTATAGTCATATTCATTGTAGCCATTCCCGACACAATGTCAATAACAATAATTCTAGGATAACATTTGTTCTGCAGTATATTGTAATATATTGTTCTCAATATCACAATATTGAAAATGTGGCAATACTGACAGTTAGACAATATAGTTGGTCAACTGTGTGTGATATATATGACAAAGCAACATGTGAATCTAGAGGGTGTGAGAGTGCTGACAAAAATTGTTATTGGAGTTTGTAGTGAATATGCCTATTAAATGTACCATATATTTCAGTTTTATTTCTATCTCTTGATATTCACACTTAAAAAGCAATTTATAGATTAAGAAATCTCGTAATTTTGAAAAGTAAATTAGCTACTCCAGAAAAATAATTACTTACTAATAACTCTGAAGAACTAATTACTCTCCAACAGCTCTCTGTGTTCTAGCCGTATACTAATTTGACTACTAATTTTGTAAAATATTTCTTTTCTTACTAACTCATTTTCCTTATCTACACAGTGTAAATATTTCCCCTCACAAAATATGGTACATGTATGAAATATGTATAATTTCCCTGCCTTCATATTTTTTTTATATATATATATATTATGCTTACATATGTATCTACAATACTTAACATTGCAATCAATTTGTCTGTTTTGCTGTGTTACAGATAATATATGGTAAAAGGGTGTTCTTTGTCATACTCAAATTTTCAGTTTTACGGTAGTGGCAAGTGGTGAAATATCCTGACCTTTTGCAGGTGAACTTGCAATAGCAACAGACAACAATCTATGGTACATTGTACAATAGGAACAGACAATATTCCCTGATAGAGTAGCAACAGACTATATTCTATGATACAATAAGCTATAGACAGTATTCTATGATATACTACCTATAGACTATTTTCTATGATACAATAGGAACACAATATTTTATGGTGCAGTAGCAACAGACAATATTTTATGGTGCAGTAGCAACAGACAATATTCTATGATACAGTAGCAACAGACAAGATTTTATGATATAATAGCAACAGACAATATTCTATGAAACAATGAGCAGAAAATATTCTATGATACAATAGCAACAGACAAGATTTTATGATACAATAGCAAAAGTGAACAAACAATATTCTATGATACAATAGCAACAGACAATATTCTATGATATAGTAGCTATAGACAATATTCTATAATTCAGTAGCAACAGACAGTATTCTGTGATTCAGGAGCTATAGACAATATTGCATGATAAAGGAGCTATAGACAATATTCATGATAATTGTAGCTATAGACAATATTCTATAATTCCAGTATCAACAGACAGTATTCTGTGATTCAGGAGCTATAGACAATATTGCCATGATAAAGGAAGCTATAGACAATATTCCATGATATAGTAGCTATAGACAATATTTCTATAATTCAAGTACAACAGACAGTATCGTGATTCAGGAGGCTATAGACAAAAAAAAATAAAAACAAAATAAAATAGTAAAATGAAAAAAAGAATAAGAAAAAAAAAAAAGAAATTACAACAAAAAACAAAAAAAAAAAAAAAAAAAATAAAGAAAAATTAAGACAAAATACAACATAAAAAAAAAAAATACAAAAACAAAACAATATATATAAAAAATTTAATAAAAGATATAAATAAAAAACGAAAGAAAACATTATATTTTATTAAAAATATAAAATAAAAAACTATTAAAAAAAAAAGTAATAGTTAACCTATTAAAAAAAAAAAAAAAAAAATGAAAAACGAATAACCAAAACAATATAAAAAATAACAAAACAAAAAAATAAAATAAATACATTCTCAAACAATTAAAAAAAAAAAGTAAAAAAAGGAAAAAATAAAAAATAACAAAACGAACAAAAAAAAAATAAAATAAATCAAAAGAAAAAACAAAAAATAATTAAAGAAAAACAAAGAATAAAAAAAAAAAAACAAAAATTACAACAAAAATTAAAATTATACAACAAAACAAAATTATATTAATATTAACACACATTTAAAAAAAAAAAAAAAACAATAAATTTATTAAATTATGATAACAGTAATAAAGAAAAAAAAATTTTACAAAAATAAATATATATATATAATGAAAAAAGCAAAATTAAATATAAACAAGAGACAAAAGCAACAACAAAAAAAAAAGAAAAATTAAAAAAAAACAAAAAAAAAATTTAAAAAAAAAAAAATAACAAAACAAAAAAAAAAAAAATAAAAAATAAAAAAAACAATGAAAAAAAAAATTTAGAAAAAAAAAAAAAGACAAAAAATAAATAATAAAAAAACAAAAAGAAAAATAATAAAAAAAAATAATTAAAATTAAAAAAAAAAATTATACAAAAATTTTTAAAAAGAAAACAAAAAACAAATCAAATAAACAAAAAAAATTTAAAAAAAAAACAAAAAAAAGAAAATAATTAAAAACAAAAAAAAAAAACAAAATAAACAAAAAAAATTAAAAAAAAAAAAAAAAAGAAAAAAACAAGAAAAAACAAAAAAATTTAAAAAAAAAAATAAAACAAAAAAAAAAAAATATTAAAAAGAAAATAAAATAAAAAGAATAGCAAAAAACAAAATAAAGAAATATTAAAAAAGAAAAAAAGAAAAAATACAAAAAAAAAAAAACAAAAAAAAAAAAAAATATAACAAAAAAACCAAAAAATTAAAAAATAATAAAAAACAAAAAATAGAAAATAAGAAAATAAAAAAAGAGATACACAAAAAATATATAGAACACATAAAAAAAAAATAAGAAAAAAAAAAAAAAAATCAAAAAAAAAAAAATAAAATACCAAGAAAAAAAACAAAAAAATCAAAAAACAATTAATAAAAAAAAAAAAAAAAAAAATAAAAAAGCAAAAATTATTAAAAACAATCAAACAACAAACAAAAAAAATAATTTAAAAAAAAATTAATAACAAATAAAAAGTAAAAAACCATCAATAATAAAAAAACAAAAAAAAACATTATAAAGATATAAAAAAAGAAATAAAACAAAAAAAAAAAAAATAATAAAAGACAAAAAAAATAAGATAACATATTAACAAAAATCAAAGAAAAAATATAAAAAAAAAAAAAATAAATAAAGCAAACACATATGCACAAAAAAAATAAAAAAAAAAAAAAAATAACAAAACAAAAAAAAAAAAATAAAATAAAACAAAAAAAAAAAAAAAAAAAAAAAACAAAAAATAAGAATAAAAACAAAAAAATAAGAAAAAAAAAAAACCAAGAAAAAAAATTAACAATATAAAAAAAAAAACATAAAAATAATATCAAAAAAAAAATAAAGAAAAAAGATTATAAAAACAATCATATTAAAAACAAAAAAAAATTATAAAAAAGAATTTTTATCAATACGAAAAAAGATAAAAAATAATAAAAGAGAAAAAATAAAGACAAATTAAATAAAAATAAAAAAAAAATAAAAAAAATCAAATCAACAAAATATGAAAACAAATAAAATAAATCAAAACAAAATAAGAAAAAACGACAAAAAAAAACAAAACAAGAAAAAAAATTAAAAAACCCAAAACAAGAAAAAAAAAAAAATATAAAAAAAAAATTGCTAAGAAAAAAAAAAAAAAAAATCAACCAAAAAAAATTAATATAAAAAAATAAAAAAAAAATATACATAAAAATACAAAAAACCCAAAAAAAAAAAATATACAAAAAACAAATGAAAAAAAAGATGATAACCATTAAAACAAAAATAAAAAGTAAAAATAAAAAAAAATTTAGTGATGAAAAAAACAATAAAAACAAAAGAAAGAAATACAAAATGAAAATATTAAAATTAAAAATAAAAAAACCAATCAAAAAAAAAAATAAAAAAAAGAAAAAAAAAAAAAAAAACAAAACAATACAATTTATAACAAAACAATAAAAAAAAAAAAACGAAAAATGTTTATATTTATTTAAAAAAAAAAATAAAAAATTAAAATAATTAGAAAGATATAACCCAAAATAATCACAACAAAAATAATAAAATAAAATCAAAAGATAATAAATAAAAAAAGAAAAAGAATATATAATATTTAATAAAAATAAAAAAAAAAAGAATAGAATAAAAAAAAACAAGAAAATAAAAAAACAATAAGAAAATAAAAAAAAAACAAAAAAACTATAAAAAATGTAAATCAAAATACGCAAGAGATATAAAAAATAAGAAAAATTAACTAGCAAAAAAAACAAAAAATTAAAAACAAAAAATAATATATAATAAAAAGACACTTAAAATAAAAATTAAAACTAATAAAAAAATAAAAATATTGAGTATATTTTACAAAAAAAAAAAAGGAAAAAAAAAAAATAAAAAACAAACCAAAAAAAAAAGAAAATATACACAAAATCATTATTATAAGAAAAAAAAAAAACAAAATAAAAAATCCAAAAATCAAGACCAACAAAATAAATAATAATTTTAATCAAATCAAAAAGACAACAAAAAAAATAATACTTATCAAAAAAACACAACAAAAAATTAAAAAATAACACAAAAAGATCATCAAATGAAACTTAAAAAAATTAATATTTTTTTAAAATAATTAAAAAATAATAATTAATTAACAATAAAAATAATAACAAGAAAAAATTATTGAAAAAAAACAAAATAAATAATAATTATAAAATAAATATAAATATAATAAAAGATACAAAAAATACCACTAATTAAAAAAATAAAAAAATATATCAACAAAAATTTAACAAAAATAATAAAACAATGAGAAAAAAAAAAAATATTCCCAAATACAGAAAATAAAACACAAATGAAAAAAAAATAAAAAAAAAAATCATAATAAATAACAAGAAAAGAATACAAAAATTAAAAAATATAAAAAAAGAGAAGAGAATAAAACAAAACAATTACACAAAGGAAATAAAGTATTAAATAAGATTTAAACCACAAAAAACAACAAACAAAATAACAAAAAGAAAAAAAGAAACAAAAAAATAAAAAAAAATTAAAAAAACAATACAAAAAAAAAGAAAATTATAATAAACAAATGTAAGCATATTAAAAAATAAAATCAAAATTATTAAAAAAGAAAATAAAAAAAAAAAAAACAAAATTAATGAAAGAAAAAAAAATCAAAGAGAATAAACAAAAAAAATACCAAAAAATAAAAGAAAAGAAAACACTTCAAAAAAAAATGAAAAAAAAAAAAAAAAATTTAGTAAATTCAAAACAAAACAATAAAAAAAAAAAAACAAATAAAAAATACACAAAAAAAATAAAATAAAACAGAAATAAAAAAAAAAAAAAAATAAAAAAAATAACAAAATGAGTAGAAATTTGATATTAAACAAAGAATAATAAAACCAATAAAAAATACAAACAACCAAAATAATAAAAAAATCACAAAATAAATAATCTTTACTCAAAAAATTAAAAAAAAAAAAAAAAAAAGCAATAAATTTAAGAATCAAATAAATAATAATTATAATATTTCACAACACAAAAAATATCATAATAATATTATATATGTAAATAATGATGTCCACCAATAAAATTAATTAATAAAAAAAAAAAACAAATAAAAAAAAAAAATATTAACCATACAAAAACAAAAAAGAAAAAATTATACAAAACAAAAAGAACCAAAAAAACAAAATATAAACAAAAAAAAAGAAAAAAAAAAAAAAAAATAAAAAACAAAACAAAAACAAAGTAAATTATACACAAGAACAAACAAAAAAATATAGTAATAAGTAATTACAAAAAAAAAAAATAAAAAAAACAATAAAAATCAATTTTAAGAAAATATCAATAAAATTTATTTTTTACAAAATCAAAAAATAAAAACACTAAAAAAAAACAAAAAATCACAACAAATAAAAAAAAAAAAAAAATAAAAAAATAAAAAAAAAAAAAAACAAAAAAAAAAAAATAAAAAAATAAAAACAAAAAAAAAAAAAAAAAATAAAAGAAAAAAAACAAAAAAAATAAAAATCAACATAAAAAAAACAAAAAACAAAAAAAAAAATTAATAAAAGAAAACATCAAAAAGAAACAAAAAAAAAAAACACAAAAAAAACAAACAAAAAAATTGTATACAAAAAAAAAAAAGCATAAATAAAAATATAAAATAACAACAAAAAAATAAAAAATAAACAATATAAAAAAAAAAAAAAAAAAAAAACAAAAAACTAAATACACAAAACAAATATAATTAAAAAGAAAAACAAATGTAAAAAAAAAAAAATGAAAAAAAAAAAAAAAAAAAATATAATAAAACAAATAAAATAAAAAAATTAAAATAAATCAAAAAAAAAAAAAGACATCAAAATACAGCCCAAAAAAACAAAAAAAAAAACAAATAAAAATAAATTAATATAAAAAATAATAAAAAATAAAAATAAAAATAAAAAAAAAATAAATATAAAATTAAAGAAACAATAAAATAAAATTTTAATCAAAAAAAAATAAAAACAAAAAAAAGCAAAAAAGATAAAAATATAAAAAAAATATAATAAAACATAGAAAATTACAAAAAAAAAAAGAAAGTAAAAAGCAACAAAAAAATGAATTACAGCATTAATTAATAATAATATTTTACATAAACAAAAATAAAGAAAACAGACACACATAAAAAAAAATAAAAAAAAAAAAAAATAACAATATCAATTTTAAAAAAAAAAAAAAAAAAAGAAAACAAAAAAAAAAAAAAGAAACAAAAATAAAAAAAAAAAAAAAAAGATACAAAAAAACAAATTTATAACAAACATAAAACATAATAAAAAAAAAACATAAAAAAAACAAATAATTCTAAATAAAAAAACAAAAAGAAAAACAATAAAAAAAAAAAAAAAAATAAACAAAAAAAAAAAAAAAAATTGAATAACATAAAAAAAAAAATAAAAAAAAAATTACAAAAAAACAAAAAAAAAAAAAAAACAAAAAAAAAAAAATAAAAAACAAAATAAAAAAAAAAAAAAAATAAATCATAAATACAAAAAAACAAAAAAAAATGTATTTTAAAAAAAAAATTTAAAAAAAAAAAATTTAAATAAAAATACAAACAAAAAAAAAACATAACAAAGACAACATAAAAAAGTTAAAAAAAAAAAACAGAAATAATAAACAAATAATAACAAAAAATAAAAAAAATACCAAAAATAAACAAAAAAAAACACAAAACAAATATTTTGAAAAAAAAAAAAATAAACAGAAACAAAATAAAAACACAATTCAAAAAACAATTAAAAAAAAAATAAAATAGCCACAAAATAACAAAAAAAAATTAAAAAAAAAAAAAAAAATAAAAGACAAAATGAAAGGCAAATTAAGAAAAAAAACAAGATATAAAACCAAGAAAATTGAAAAACCAAACACATAAAAAGGTATGATTAATTTGCTAAACTGAAAAAAAAACAAGAAATTAATAAAAAAATAAATAATAAATAAAATAAAAAAAATAAATGCATAAAACAAACAATACGCACAAAATAAGCCATAAAAAAATTAAGCAAAATATAAAAAAATAAAAAATAAAATAAGAATTAACAAAGAACTAATAACACAAAAAAAATAAATGAAACAAACTTGAGAGAAAAAACAAAACCCAAAAACAATAAAAAAAAAACCAAAACTCAAAACAAATTTAAGCAAAAAATAAAAGCAAAAAAAAAACAAAAGACAAAACGTACAAAAATAAAAAAAAAAAAACAAAAGAATACACAACTATTATAAAACAATAAAAAGAAAAAAAAAAAAAAAAAAAATAAAAAAGAAAAAACAAAATACAACAATAATAAAAAAAAAACAAACCATAAAAATATAAAAAAAAAAAAATCAAAAAAAAACCAAAATAAAAATCCAAAACAAAAAAAACAAAACAAAAAAAATAAAAAAAAATAAAACCCAAAAAAGAAATCACAATAAAAATAAAAAACCACAAAATAACCAAAATATAAACTAACGAAAAGAAATAAAAAAAAAAAAGAAAAACAACAAAAAAAAAATAAAAAAAATTTATACAACAAAAAACAATAAAAACAAAATAATAAAAAAAAAAAAGAAAATTTTAAAAAAACAAAACAAAAACAAAAAAATAAAAGAGGAAAAAAAAAAAACAAAACAAAAAAAAAAAAAAAAAAAAAAAAAAACAAAAATAAAATAAAAAATAATAAAACAAAGCAAAAAATAAATAATATCAACTAGAAACAAATAACAAAATTTTAACACGCACAAAAAAATAATATCAATTATAAAAGCAAAAAAACAAAAAAAAAAAAAAAACAAGATAAAGAATTATAAAAACAAAAACAAATAAAAATATAATAAAACAATATATAAAAAAAAAAAAAAGAACAAAAATAAAAAAAACAAAAAAAAAAAAATAAAAAATATTAAAAACAAACAAATAAAAAAAACAATAAAAAACAATATAAAAAAAAAAAGACAAAAAAACAAAGCAAAATTATATAAACAATAAAAAAAAAAATAAATCAACCAACATAAAAAAATCTATAAAATAACAAAAATAAAAAAAATTAAACCAACAAAAATATCAATATACATAAAAAAAAAAACAATAGAGCCCGTAATACAAAAAAAAAAAAAAAAAAAAATAAAAAAAAACCAATATTAAAAAAATGAGACAATAAAATAAAAGAAACATAAAGCGAAAAAAGTAAAAAAAAATAAAAAAAAAATGAACAAAAAAAAAATAAAAAAAAATAAAATACAACACAAATAAAAAATAAAAAACAATTACATAAAAAAAATAATAAAAATAAAAAAAAAACAAATAAAACAAATATAAGAATAAAAAAATATAAAAATGAATAATACAAAAAACAAACAAGAAAAAAAAAAAATTAAAAAATAAAAAACAATACAAATATAAACGAAAAAACAAAATAATAAACAAAAAACAAATAAAACAATAGAACCAGAAAAAAAATAAAAAAAAAAAAAACAAAAAAATTAAAAAAATAACAAAATAAAAAAAAAACAAAAAAAAAAAAAAAAAAAATAAAAAAAAAAAAAATTTCACAAATTTAAAAAAAAAAAACATAAATTAAAAACAATAATTAAAAAATCAAAAGAAAAAAAAAAAAAAAGCAACAAAAAAATTAACAAAAAAAAAAAATTTTAAAAAACAATAAATTAAAATTAAAAAAATAAACAGAAAAAACAAAAAACAATAACGAAATAAAAAAAAAAAAAAAAAAAAAACAATAAAAGACAAATAATTTAAACACAAAATTTTATAAAAGAAAAACAAGAAAAAAAAAAAAGATAAAAAATTAAAAAAACAAAACAACAAAAAAAAAAAAATATTAAACATCACAAAAATAACAAAAAGACCAAACATATAAAAACAAACAATAAAAAGTAAAAAAAAGATTATATAAAAAAAAAAATTAAAAAAAAAACATAAATTTAAAAAAATTTTTAAAAAAAACACACAAAAAAATAAAAATCATTAAATACAAAGATTAAATATCAAAAAAAATTAACGAGAATACTAAAAAAAAAAATCAAATAAAACTATAACAAAGAGATATAAAAAAAGACAAAGTAAAAAAAAACAAATTAATAAAAAAAATCCAAACAAACACAGATCAAACAAAAAAAAAATAATAAAAAAAAAAAATAATAAAAAGATAAAAATATAAGACAACTAAAAAAAACAACAAAAAAAATTTAAAAACAAAAAATAAAAACAAAAAGATAACAAAAAAAAAAAAAATAAGAGAATATTTTAAAAATAATACAAAAAATTAAAAAAAAAAAAAAATCAAAAATTAAAAAAAAAAAAAAAAAAAAAATGTTTTTACAAAATATAATTATAAAAAAAAAGAAAAACAACAAAAAACAGAGAAAAAAATAATAAAAAATAAGCGAAAATATAAAAAAATTTAAAAAAAATAAAAATATAAAAAAAAAATATAAAAAATAAATTAAAACACAAAAAAAATTTTAATAAATTTAACAAAAAAAAAACAAAAAAAAAACACAAAAAAAAATATAAATGCATAAAAAAAAAATAAATAAAAAAGAAACAAAAAAAAAATTTAAAAATCACATAAAATAATAATTAAAAAAAATAAAACAAAAAAAAAAAAAAATTAAAATTTAATAAATAAAAAAAGAAAACACAAAATAAACAAAATTTTAAATAAAAAAAAAAAAAACAATAAAAAAAAACAAATCATATTATTATTTTTAAAAAAAAAAAAAAAAAAAAAAAACAAAACAACCAATTAATAAAAACTAAGATAAAAAAAAAACAGAAATAAAATTAAAGAAAAAAACAAAAAAGAGACACAATAGAAACAAAAAAAATAAAAAGATAAAAAAATATAATATAAGACAAAAAAAAAAATAAAAAAAATTAAAAAAAAAAAAAAAAAAAAAAAAAAAAAATACTAGAAATTTACAAAAAAAAACAAAAAATCAAAGAAAAATAAAAAAAAAAAAAAAATACAAAAACAAGAAATTAAAAAAAAAAAAAAAAAAAAACAAAATACAAAAAAGTAATAAAAAAAAAAACAAAATTTAACTGAAAAAAAAAAACAAAATACAAAAATATTAAAGAATAATAATATTAAAACAAAATAAAATACCAGAAATAATAATTAAAAAAAACAATAAAAAGAATTTAAAAGAAATTAAAAAAACAAAAAAATATTTTTTTTATAATAAAAATATAAAAAACAAAAAAACGAATAAATAAAACAAAAAAATAAAAATTGACAAAAAAAAAAAAAAAAAAAAAAAAAAAAACCAAACAATAGAAAAAAGAAAATAAAAAAATTAAAAAAAAACAAATAAAAAAATTAAAAAAAAAAAAAAAACAAAAAAATAATTATAAACAAAAATAAAAAATCAAATATAAAAAAAAAAAAATTATAAAAAAATCAAAAAAATTAAAACAAAAAAGATTTAATTATAAAATACAAAAAAACTTCAAATACAAAAAAAAAAAAAAACCAAAAAAAAAATAACAAAAAAAACATAAAAAACAATACAAAAAACAAAAAACAACCAAATAATTACAAAAAAAATAAAAATATTTAATTTAAAAAACATAAAAAAAAAAAATACAAAAAAAAAAACGAATACAAACACAAACCAAAAAATAAAAAATTAATAAAAAAAAATTAAATCTAAAAAAATAAAAAAAAAAATAAAACAAAAAAAACACAAAAAGCAATGAAAAAAAAAAAAGAAAGGCAAAAAAAAAATTTTAAAAAAATAAAAAAAAAAAAATTTAAAATAAAAAAAAAAATCCCAAAAACAATCAAATTAATTAAAAGCTTATAACAAACAAAAAATTTTAAAAAAATAAAAAAAAAAAAATAAAAAAAAAAAATATTAAACAAAAGAAAATAACCATTATTATAAAAAAAAAAAAAAAAAATTATTACAATAAAAAAAAAAAAAAAAATAAAAAACACATCCAAAAAAAATAAATAAAATTAAAAAAAAAAACAAAAAAAAAAAAAAAAAAAAGAAAACAAAAAAAAAAAATAAACATAATAAAAATAAAAAAAATAAAATTTTAAATAAAAAAAAAATAAAAAAAAAAAAAAAAATCGTAAAAAAGAACAAAAACCAAATTTAAAAAAAAAAAACAACAAAAAAATATAAAACAAAAAAAAACAAAAACAATACAAAAATTTAAGATAAAACAAAAAAATATTAACAATAAAAAACTCACAAAAATAAAAAATAAACATATTAAAAAACACTAATAATAACAACCAAA